>JASDQU010407160.1:0-10609 GCA_032191745.1 Picea mariana
CAGACGCGGAGATGGCAAGAAGAAGTTTGGCGATAAAGGAGACATCGAATCATACTGCATAGTTGGAGATAACAAGGATTGGGTAGTGGAGAGATGAGAAGGATTGGGAAGATGGGTCAGAACACAAGGTAAATTCACCTTAAAACATAATGAAATTGCAAAGGAAAAAATATAGTCAAGTATTAAATTGTAGAGCGAAATTTCGCTAGTTTGTAAGGAACAAAATTTCAGAGTAAAAAGATAAAAGTAATTTTTCCATCAAGACGTAGGTAAAACACAGGAGAAAAACACAGTAATAAGAGTAATAACATTCGACCATTACACAGTAATAAAAGAATAAGATGCAGTCCAAAGTGGCCCAAGGCAGAGTAAAAATTCGCCATCAAGCAATAAATCGTAGAGTTAATTAATCGCATCAAGGCGCAATACAATCACTCAACCTGGAACAATCAAAAGGGGTAGACAACTGGGCAAAAATATCCTTCGCTCATCATCCATGCACAAAAAAATAGGGCATTAGGATCTATAGGACTATTAACACCGAAGTGACGATCGTCAATCCGGATCCTGGCCGACTGCTCAAGCGTGGACTGATGATCTGGGGATGAGGACGAATACAAGGCATAAACTCTTCATAAAATTAAATAAAACCAACAGGACAGTCACAACATTCAGGGATCGAAAGACAAGGGAATCAAGTCATGCAATGAGCTTAAGGCTATGGGGAAATTAAGTTCTCGGTTAAAATGCTAAGTTAACACTTTCTTTACACAATTAAAAGTATAGAAATGAAAGTGTAAAGTCAATAGTAATCTACCATGCAGAATAAGAGCATGTGTACCATAGCCCAAGGTGACAGCTCTGAGTCATTGTCCTGCGCACTCCATGCAGCTCCCGCTTGTCGATCGATGAGACTTCACCGATACCTCCCAGCCAACACTAGCGGTACTCTTCTTCCCCCTTAGCCCTCTAAGTTGCAAAGGGGCCATGCACACTAAACCTGAGAACAACTAGCTCCCAACTCGCCTCGCAAGGCCAAGCTACCACTTTGCACTGAGTTGGGTATCCCAACTCCCACAATATAAGTCTGTCAAGTCGAAAATTATACAATGTAACATTACACATCAAAGAAGTGATCTATCCTCCTCCTCCTCCCTCCTTTATATAGAGTTTCTAAGTCATTTCTTTCCCAATTTCCCATTTAATTTAATGTTTGATAATTTAATTCAGAAAAATCCTTCCTGTAAAAGTGTCACCCATCCCCTTCGTTGCACCAGAAATTAATTTCATTAATTATTTAATTACTCCTATTTACCTCACCCACGTAAAAACATTCCTAGAGTCTCTCCGAGGTGTCCCCATATTCCCTTACACATTTTAATGACTTACCCCATTACTAAATTACTTGTTTTGTTCAATTTAGAAAGTTATTAAAGGCAAGATTCCTTACTAAGTTAGTCATTTAAAAAAAAAAATTCCTTAAGTTTCCCTTTCTCTTTATGTTTCCCCCTTTTCCCCTTAGTTTCCTAATTCTTTTAAATTTCCCTATTTCCCTTTTTATCTAAAACTCAAATTAGCAAGTGTAGGAAATTACCTTTTTCCCCTTTTTCTTTTTAATTAATAAATTTTTAATTAGCATAAGTAACAAAACATTTATTTCCCGTTTCATCAAAAAATGTAATCCCCCAAAGTAACATGATTTTTATAAATTAATTGAATGGATTACCCCCTTCTCGTCACATGTTTAATGATTATTATGATTATTATTATATTTTTATTTTTATTTTTTTACCACAAGTATCACTTAGACCTAGATTTTATTTTCCTAGGTTGAGAGACATTTTATTAGGGAAATTGTTTTTAAATATTTCTTATCACATTATTAGTTAACAGCATGACTTTCCCTTCAGAACACACTAGGTTCTCCAAGGGTGCCACTCGCCTCATTTTGTTTCCCTTGCGCGACGTGCCCTTCAGGACGCACTATGTGCTCCAAGGGTTCCACTCGCCTCATTTTGTTTTTCTTGCGCAACGTGCCCTTCAGGACGCATTACGTGTTCCAAGGGTGCCACTTGCCTCATTCCATTTTTCTTGCATGACGTTCCCTTCAGGATGCATTACGTGCTCCAAGGGTTCTACTTGCCTCTTGCCTGACTTGGTAGACATCAAAAACCCCTAGAATCAATACTTCGTCAGGTGATCTTGCGGGAGACTAAGGGCCTCTAAGGAATAAGGCCCCTATCTTATTGCGTGCCCCTTAAAATCATCGTGAGCGACTGTCGCAGTCTTCCCTCACGACATTGTGGGTCTTCTCGAACTAGGTAATTGTTAACCTATAGTTCGAGCCACGATGAGAGTGCTAGTAGGATGTGGCAGGGCTAATGTCCACACCTCTCCCTCAATGTCTCTAGTAGTCGTGCGTGACCCCTCTACTCCACATGTGAGTCTGGTCGAAAATCTATCGTGAGAGTGCATCATCAACGAATCATGTCAGAATAAAATCCATAATCATAACATCTAATCAAATGCACATATGTCATATATAGAACAATCAAACCCCAATAGTCCACTTCCTGACTCGATCCAGAGTCCAAGGGTTTCATTGATTCTTCATCATCCTCGAGGTCCAAATCCTGCACACTTAGGAGAACCAATTCAATATAACCTGTCTAAGTCAATACAATAAAATAACATATAATCACATCCATATTGCCTCATAATCATAATCAATGGCCAATAGTATAATAATCTGGATCACTTGCAAGCAAGTGTCCTCAAAGAATAAGTTCTTTCAGTGCACGCAAGAGCGGGATGTTACATACACCCCCTCTTGGTCTAAAGTTCATCCCGAAGTTTCATAGTATATAAGTGTTGAAATCATCTGTATCACAGTGCCATAAGTCTATCTGTCAAACAAAAATGGAAACTATTGGCACATATCATATGCGTCCTCCCAGGTCGTCGAGTGCGGACTATAGTTTTCCCACTGGACCTTGACCTGATCTATCGTTCGATGCTATAGCTGTCAAATGCGATGATCAAGGATACGGATCAGCTTAGTCGTGAGCTCCCCCTCATGTGATACCTGCAAAGAAATCATGTCAATAACATGCGTAGGATCACTAATATAATTTCTCAAAACAGATACATGAAAAACATCGTGCATACGCCTCAAAGAATCAGGCAAGGCTAGTCAATAGGCTACATGCCTCTTTCTCTCCATAATCTTCAAAGGTCCCACGAACCTAGGAGAGAATTTGGCTCCCTTTCCAAACTTGATCAAAATCTTATGCGGTTTTACCCACAATAAGACTCGATCGCTAACTTCATAACAATGGTCTACACGGTGTCAATCGACATAATTCTTTTACCGATCCTCTACTTCTTTGATCCTTTGTCTTATTTTTTTCATTTGATCTTCCATTTCTTGGATTGCTTTTGGTCCCACGAGGACCCTATCCTCAAGCTGATCCCAACTCAAAGGTGTCTGACACGGTCGCCCATAAAGGAGCTTGAAAGGTGCCATCTTAATGGTGCTTTGGTAACTGTTGTTATAAGCGAATTCTACCAGTGGAAAGAATTCTTCCCAATGATTTTTGTTGGTCCATCACGTGCATGCACAACATGTCTTCCAATATTTGGTTTGTTCATTCGGTCTGCCTATCAGTCTCTGGGTGATACGCAGTACTAAAGTTAAGTTGGGTTCCCAAGGCCTCTTGGAAACTAGTCCAAAATCATCTCGTAAACATCGATCCTCGATCAGATATAATCCTCTTAGTTACTCCATGCAACCTCACAATCTCACTAATGAAAAATCTAGCTATGTCAGGTGCCTGATATGTCGTATGCATAGGAATAAAATGAGCACTCTTTGTTAGAGTGTCGACTACCACAAAAATTGAGTCATGTCTCCTTGCCGTCAGTGGAAATCCAACAATGAAATCCATCGAAATGACCTCCCATTTTGATTTCAGAATAGCGTGTGGCTGTAGTAATCTTGCTGGATGTCTATGTTCAACCTTTACCTACTGACATTCTAGACATCTGGCCACATAGTTGAATATGTCTATCTTCATTCCTTTCTAGAAGAATAAGGGTTTAAGGTATGCCCTCATCTTCGTGACTCCCGATTGAGCCATAAACACTTCTCTGTGAGGCTCGTTTAGGATCAAACTCCTCAACTCGTTGATCGGTGGTACATAAATCTGATTTTTAAACATCAATATTCCAGCGTCGTCAAACGTAAATCCTTCAAATCTTGGTACCATCATTGTGTTTTGTCCAATAAAATCCTTGACCTCTTTGTACCAGTCATCGTCACGCTGTAAAGTTAGAATCATTTAATGTAGATTCGTCTGAAGAAGAAACATTGAAAAGATACATGGTCTCCGAATCAATGCATCTGCCACTCAGTTCACTATTCCTTTTATGCAAGTAATCTCAAATTCGTACTCGCTAAGTAATTCTGACCAACGTCGTTGTCACGCGTTTAGGTCACTTTGCGTAAAGATGTGTTGTAGTCCACAATGGTCCATTTTTAGTTCAAATTTTCATCCAACAAGATAGTGTCTCCAAACCTTTAAGGCATATATAATTCCTAACAACTTCAAATCATGCATCGCATAGTTCTCCTCATGCCTTCTTAACTTCCTCGATATGTAAGTGATCACTCGACTGCCTTGCATCAAGACTCCACCTAAGCCTTCCTTGGATGCGTCAGTGCATACCAAGAAGTCTGTGTCCATGTCAGGGACCTTTATTATCGGTTCCATTGTCAACAACTCCTTGAGCCTCCAAAATGCTTTTGTGCATTTCTCGGTCCAAACAAACTTCTTGTTCTTCTTATGCAATTCCATGATCAGGTTTTCTATCTTCGAAAATACCTCGATGAACCGTCAATAGTATCCTTTTAAACCCATGAAGCTACGCACTTACGAGACATTCATTGGCGCATGCCATTCCATAATAGCCTAGACCTTTGCTAGATCCATGGTGATACCTTCACCAGAGATGACATGCCCTAAGTAGTGAATATTCTATTGATAAAATGAGCATTTGGACAATTTCCCATACAATTTATGCTCTCGCAGACACTATAGTACCAATCACAAGTGCTCGTCATGCTCCTCCATCATATGAGATTAAATCAAAATATCGTCAATGAATACTTGGACAAACTTGTCCAAATACTCACAAAACACCCCGTTCATCAAACTCATAAATACCCCTGGGGAGTTTGTTAGTCCAAACGGTAAAACAATAAACTCCTAATGTCCAAACCTCATCTTAAAGGCGGTCTTAGGGAAATCATCCTCCTTGATCCATAACAGGTGATACACTGATCACAAATCGATCTTAGAAAACACCGTAGCACCCTTCATCTGATCGAACAAATCATCAATCCTCAACAATGGATATTGATTCTTGATCGTTGCCTTGTTCAATTAACGGTAGTCAATGTAGAGTCTCCACGAACCATCCTTCTTTCATATGAAAATAATAGGTGCACCCCATGGTGACACAGTAGGACTTATAAGTCCCAGGTCCAACAACTCCTTCAGTTTCATTCTCAACTCCTGTAACTCTGGGGTCAACATCCGATAAGGCATTCTTGCTATTGGTTCAATCCCTAGTTTTAGGTGTATGGTAAATTCCAATTCCCTCTCCGACGACATCCTAGGTAACTCTTTCAGGAAGACATCCGCAAAATCTCTCACCATAGGAAGGTGTTCTAGACCTTCTGCTACTCCCTTCTCATTTAATGCAAGAATCGCATAAAGCTTACATCCCTTGCACATGCTCTTTCGTAATTTCAAGGAAGAGATAAACCTCAGAGAAACTCCCTAGTTTCGACCTACAATCATGCGTCTCTGTCCTTCATCATCAACCAAGCTCAATCGTTTCTTCTTACAATTGAGTATCACCTCATGCGATTCCAACCTGTCCATACCGATCATGACGTCATAAGATCCTAAGATTGTGATGTATAGGTTGGCCTTGGTGAAAAACTCTCCCAGGTTAAGGGTACATCCCGTAACCTTCCCTCCAACCTTCTGTTTAGCTTTTGAAGCCATCTCTACAAAGCTAAACTCATCCTGTTTGACTTCCCTTGCCTTAATTGTTTTTAGCGATGAACAAGAAATGAAACTCTCGATAGCACCAAAATATATCAAAATACTAAGGGTCTGGTCAGCGATTATACTTGACATCTCGAACATAGTTGACTGGTGCTCTTCCTAGCGGTTATTCACCACTGCGTTACTCTGATTAGCCTTGCCCAAATCTCCCATGGTAGTGGGTCCGGCTGATCTAGATTCTCTAGACCTCTCCAATGGGAAATCACGCTGGTAGTTTGGCTCCCCACATGTCCAACACCCCTTATTCGGTCTAGTACTCCTGGTACCCGAAGTAGAAGCTGACGACCCACTGGCTGAGAATCCTGGTCTGTTTTGTTGAACAATCCTAAACTGTTGCTGCTGTAGTTGACGTTGCGGCTGATGCTATGGTCCTCATTAAGGAGTCCACTGCCGAGGTGTTGTTCGCCGAGGTGTAGTGAAAGTGGGTCCTCTCTGAAAGCCACAATATCCTGGCGTCTATCTAGTTGGGCTGATGCTTCTACTTACCAGATGACATCTTCCCTGCTAGCCTCGCTGGAGCCCTGATCTGACCCCTGCTAATAAGTTCCTCCTCTATTATGAAGGCCTTCTGGATGACATCATGCAAGGTCTGAGGCATCAAAATCCTAACCTTTTCACGTATGATGACATTAAGGTCAAACAAGAATCTGTTTACCTTAAGTTTCTCGGTATTAAGATGTGGAGCATATCGAAACAACTCCATAAAATGTGCCTCATACTTGGGCACCATACGACTGCCCAGTCTTAAGGCATTGAACTCGTTGAGTTGATGCTCAATGAATTAATATTATAGGTACCTCTCTCAGAACCATTTCTTGAACAGTTCCCATGACACGCCTTCAACGACCATGTTCATTTGCGGCAGGAGAATCTTCCATCATAGAAGAGCGCTCCCCTTTAGTTGAAAGACCTCCATGTGGACCTTCATGTTGGAGTTATAGTTGCGAAGTGCAAAGCACCAAATAACTCAAGAAATTTGAACTTCTCGAGTTCGCGGTGAATGCTACTCGTACCAACCGGAGTGTGTAGTGGATCCTCAGGGGGTGCTAACGCCCTGGCCTCATCTCTGTCCAAACGGCTGATTAGTGCCTCAAAAATTGGCTGAAAAGACCTCACCAACCCAACCACATAACCCACCACTATTTTCTCCTACTCGACAACCTATTCGTCTGCCTGGGGGTTAGACCCCTCAGGCGTGGATGCTACTGAAGGTGTCACGCCTCCTCCCCAAGCACCCCATCATCTACCTTCGCAGTGTCCTCTAACCATGATTACTTGCATGAATACAAGTCAAATTAATTAGCAACATTATAATCAATATCATAACAACAAAATTCGTAGTGTTCCCAAGTCGCGGGTTAAACCCGCTCTAATACCATATGTCACGAACCCATCATTACGACTACAAGCGAAGCAGAAAGTGAAATTTTTTATTTTTTTAATAGGATGACAATAACTATTACAACTAAGAAACACCTCCGACAACAAGCCTCATGCCCGCAAAACAGGCAACAGACAAATATGACTCCATGCACTGGCACAATAGCAACTGGGCGAAGCATGCATAAAACAACAAAGAGAAATGACTGCCCGCCCAAAAAAAATATTACCATGCCTACAAGCTAAGGGACAACATCCCCATCCTCAGAAAATGACCTCGACTGCCAGCTAGAACCTCGATGGCACGCAACCAAACACATGAAGTCGTTCATCCCAATCGCCAATAGTAAACTTACAACGATCAACAACACCCACATGGAAAGCACATACCCCAACCAAGTTATCCGTCGCCTTTGTCCCTTAGGGCGTGCAATGATACCCTCATCAGGACTCATGCTGTCCACGGGTGATAGGCACAACTATAACCCTGGTGCTACATAACCTATCTGGACCAAGGACTCTAGATGAATCCAACTCTCTAGGAGACAAGTTACTGACAAGAGCATTACACCCACACCCCAAGCAACAGATTGACAAGACGCAAGATAATGTCATTCGAAGAAAAGCACAAGCTAATACACGACTTCACCAACAACCCAACCATTAATCAAGTCTAAATTAGTCAATAATTACAATCTAATTGAACATTAAATACAAGTCTAAATCACAACTTAGATACAAGTCTAAATTACAAATTAGATACAAGTCTAAATTACAAATTAAATACAAGTCTAAATTGAAAATTAAATAAAAGTCTAAATTACAAATTAAATACAATCTAATTTAGCAATTACCAATATATAACAATATTAACCATAGTAATGTATAATGCTACAATTATAACATTATTCACAACATTAATTTTCAAAATGTTGTTAGCATTATTAACCGTATTAAAGTTTAACAAGTTGTCTATTAAACATTTAAAACTATTGAGTAATAACAAGTTGTCTATTAAACATTTAAAACTGTTGAGTAATGACAACGGCTACTGTCAACATTGTACGCAATTTCTGTAGCTGACTAATTATACCAATCGATGTCTATTAAATCCAAAATGGCTGACTACAATCACCCACGCGCAACCTAATATATACAGGAATGTTGGAATAATGAGATAGCTGAAATAAATGCAGGAATGCTGGAATAATGAGATAACCTAGTGTCCGAAGTGTTTTTCAGCAGACTGGACCCATTTCTAAATTCAGAAACACAATTTAAAAAAAAAAAATGGATTTGAATATTTGAGTGGTTAACTTGTATAAATCAAGTATCCCAAGGGTTCCAAGGGTTTTTCACCAGGTTGAATCCATTTCTAGATTTAGAAACACAATTTAAAAATAGAAAATTATGATTTCAAGTAGTCCAATTCCAACTCAAAAAGACAAAAACATAAAACAATTACACAACTCAGTTATTTTATAACCACCTATCATAAATGAATTATAATGAATTTATTAGAGATTATCTATAATAATGTGAATAACTATTCTTCAATGCGACTCTTATTATGATTGTTTCAACGTAAGAAATAGGCAAGCCCGCAACTCCTATCATTTGATCGAGCCACGAGCTTCCTGGGTAATCACGATATTCACAATTTGTTATAAATGTGTGATTCTTAGTGAGAAAACAACATAGAGTCAAGGATATCTTATCTTGAAAAGCAATTTTAGTTTTAAAAAAATAAAAAACATAAACTTGAAGTAGACATCAATAATGGAAAAAAAAGGTTAGTGACTTGTTCAGGATAAGTTTTCACAGAACAATAACCAACACAATACAAACACTAAGAAAACAAAATTTTCAATAACATAGACATGGAGCAAAAAATGCAGTCAAAAGAGTACACTATTTACAATGTAACATTTAATGCTTAAAAAAAAAGGGGTCGAGTCTCCGTATCTAAAAAGCTGTGGAGTCCACTCCACATCCTTTACATGTGTAATTGTAATCGGGCTTCTTGGAGTTTTTAAACCCTACTGCATTGTTGGGCTGCATTGTAGCATTAATAGACTATTGAAGAAACAAAAGGAACTGTTACGTCATAATAATTGCATTCATTATGCCATCAAATACCCATGTCAGAGGTTGAATTGTTAAAGAGATTGTAATTCATGGGAAGAGGAGAGGGCAAAGAGGAAGCTGCGTCGATGGCATGAGGGGTAAAAATGGGTTCTGATTGCATGCACAATAGATGTCTGTAAGGTAAGTATAAATAGTCTGGTTGGGGTGTACACAATGGAAACTCATGAAATATATTTGGAGAAAATAGACGTGGAGATGGAAAGAAGAAGTTTGGCGATAAAGGAGACATCGAACCATACTGAATAGTCGGAGATAATAAGGATTGGGAAGTGGAGGGCTGACCAGGATTTGGTAGATGGGTCAACACGCAAGGTAAATTCTCCTTAAAACATAATGAAATTGCAAAGGAAAAGTTACAGTCAAGTATTAAATTGCAGAGCGAAATTTTGCCAGTTTGTAAGGAATATAATTTCAGAGTAAAAATATAAAAGTAATTCGTCCATCAAGATGTAGGTAAAATGCAATATAAAAACACAGTAATAAGAGTAATAACATTCAACCATTACACAGTAATAAAAGAATAAAACACAGTCCAGAGTGGCCCAAGGCAGAGTAAAATTTCACCATCAAGCAATAAATCGCAGAGTTAATTAATCGCATCAAGGCGCAAGACAATCATTCAACCTTGAAAAATCAACACGGGTAGACGGTTGGGCAAAAACATCCTTTGCTTATCATCCACACATAGAAAAGTAGGGCATTAGGATCTATAGGTCTATTAACACCGAAGTGACGATCATCGATTCGGCTCCTGGTCGTCAACTGCTTAGGCGTGGAATGATGATCTAGGGATGAGGACAAAGACAAGGCATAAACCCTTCATAAAAATCAATAAAATCAATAAGATAGTCACAACATCTAGGGATCGAATGCCAAGGGAATTAAGTCAAGGAACGAGCTTAATGTAACAACCTCCTCATTACGACAACAAACCTCTTATAACA
>JASDQU010407163.1:0-10609 GCA_032191745.1 Picea mariana
TTGCAACAATTTTGTATGCAACTATATGCAACTATGCAACATGCAACTTATGCAACTTCAACAACTTTATGGAACTTATGCAACTTTACGTAACTTTATGCAACTATATTGCAACTATATGCAACTACCAAAAAATGTATATTGGCACAATAACTTATCTTCTTGTTTCAATGAGTGTAGGTACCACCAAATAGGTATCTGTTGGATCTATCTTCCTTGAGTGATGATCAAGATATAGTAAGAGAGGTTGAAAGTGAGACGTGGTGTACTAGATCTACCGGTTCTAGATCAACTAGGTTGGAAAAGGTAAGGAAAATATTTTGTACCCGCATGCAATTTTTTATTGCCAACGGAGGGTCGTGTAATTATGATGCTGAGAGCATAGGTGACATTTGTTAGCTCCCAAAATGAACCTGTCCCTATGGTCGCATTTTGTGGTGGATAGCATAGCTATTGGTAGTTTTCTCAAATTGATTTTGAGTCTTTCAAGCTACAAGACTTAGGCTTTTAATTTTGTCTTAGAAATAAGATGACCCATAAAGGTCTTCTCTTTAAAATTTTCATAAAATGCTTTCAACAGCTAACGTGTGTTTAAAAGATGAGTGTTAGCTGGTGAAAGTGGTGACTTTCAACAGCTAAGGAGCATCTCTTATAGGTCTGTGTGCTGGTGAAAGTGTTAATTTTCAAATATCCAAAGAAGCATTGTTGCGGGTTGTACGCTGGCGAAAGTCATGACTTTCAACAGCTAAGGAGCAGTTCTTACGGGATTGTGCGCTGATGAAAGCGGTAAGTTTCAACAGCTAAGGGGCGTTTTCCATGGGTTGTTGGATGGAGAAATTAGGAATCACGTGCGCTTATCCATGTTTCAAAAATCAAATGATGATGTGATCAACTCACGTCATGCAATCAAGAAGGACGCGCTGGTGAAAGTAGATAATCATGAAAACTCGAGTTGCACGTCCAAATCTAATTACAAATCGGATCTGGTTCAGAAAATCATGCTCCAAAATCATGGCATCAGGGATGGAAAGTTCAAATCCATTAGTGCATAACCGAGTATTTTCACCAGCGCAAGACCTCAGCCCAATAGCATATCACAGTGTTTGGTGTGCAAAACCGTTTGGGGTTTTGAATTGCAAATGGAAAGAATGATGCTTAAAATTTTAGGTCACTTTTCAACCCTTTCCCGAGCTCCAAATGAATATTTGAAAACACCATTGGAAATCTTATATTTTCTAGATGTCGATCGACTATTCAGGCATGAAAAACGGATTTTCTATGACCGAGAAATTTGATTTTGAAAATCTGCTCTTTTCACCAGCTAATTCGCCGAAAATTTTGCTAGTTAGCTATTGAAAGTGTCGCATTTCAGTAGCTTAGGAGCGGATTTGTCGATAAATAAGCTAGTGAAAGCCTGTCACGGCCAGAATGTTACGGTTTTCTCCCATATCGTAATTTTTTGCATGGGAATGAATTGAAACCACTTCTAAGGCTTTATTAATGAATTATCAAATCTATCTAATCAACCACTTTTGGAAAATGAAGAGATCAATCCCATATTTCAAGGAGCTAAGTTTTTTAGCAAGTCGATCAGCATGAAATCAAGTAGTCAAAGAAAATAGTAAATGCACATGTGGTAATAAGTCAAGCGATACAGGCTGAGCTACACATCATCAGATTTCAACCCATGATTCGAGGTAGCAATTAAAGGAAAATTTTCCTGATTATATGGCAGATTATCTCTGTTTTGAGACATCCTTTTTACAGCTGGAAGCATCTTTGTAACTCAAGATTTCAAAGGTAGTTTGAGATCTTTATCATCCAGATTTTTCCAGATTTCAAAATAGCCTTGACTCCATCTTTCCAGCATTCGAGATTTTCAAGATAGTGTTGTTTTTAGATTTACATTTTTTGTCAAGACTTCTTTTATATATGATAGTTTTGTTTGTACAAGTGTTGAGGATTGTAACTGCTTTCTAATTTTAGAAAGAAAAAGGTTGAATCAAGCCTTTAGAGGATAAAGGGTATCTCTTCCTATATAAACAGGCATAAAACAGAGTTAAAGGGGGTTTTCAGTTTGGAATACAGAAATGATATATTGTAATCAGGCTTATTGATGCTAATATTAAATCACAGGTTTATTTCTCTTTTGATGTCAGTTTTCCACCTTCTTTCTGTACTTTTATCTGAGTTGTCTAGCCTTGAATGACTGTTATCTCATTGTTTGGCTCATAGCTTTATAAATAGTCTCTTCATTTCTTATTATACCCTACATTGTGTATTGGTTTATGAGCAATTTGTTCTTCGCCCACTTAAAGTTATCTACTGATTATCAATCCATGAGAGCACTGGTTCATTTTTTTATCATCTTGACTTTCTAAATACCATATTTGAATTGAGTTATCCCATTGATCCATCCACACAAAATACAAAAACATTTTTACTTGAAGTTACCAAGCACCTTTGGTCTACAACCACAAAGGGTTTCTTGGAGTGATAACAAATTGGCGTCATTGTCGAGGAGACGAAATTCAAGCTTTGCTTTCCTAGGAGATGACATAGATCCATCTTTGATGATAGACAAAGCCTGGACATCTTTTGGTTGTAATCATCTATCTGGCGACTCCATGAAGAACGAATTCAGTGGTGACTCTATTGAAGACCTGTGACAGATCCAGAAAAGATCATCAAAAGGAGACGAGCCTTACAGAAACAGATTTTCAGATATGCAAATTATCTACCTCAGGGATTTCAAGAGGTATTGTTTCTTATTTGTATCTAGACCATCTTCTGTTAAGCCTATTTTTCTGAATCTTCATGTTTTCAGAAATCTGAAATTGAAACAGAAAACCTAAAGGGTGACAGCCTCCATTAGTTTCTGAAATTACAAACCTGATTTCTGAGTTCGACATTGTATATAACCCAAGGAAAGAAGTCTTACAAGTTGTCCTTAGGAGAGAACTATTCCTCTTTTTCCATCCTTCACAGACAGAGAAAAATATCTATATCCATACTAGTCTACTTGTTGAAAAGAATGTCCTAAAAGACCATTTGTGAAAGGTGAGGAAATCTAATCCAGCTGTTAGGGTAGATTTGTAAAAGCTTGTTCTTTCCCTGATCCATCTGAGTTTGAATAAGACTCCACTAGGAGGATCCATTTAACAAGAGATGAAGAGGCTGCACTTTAAATCCAGATATCAGTTTATCATTCTGGTTCATGAATTATTGTTGTTTTTTATTAAATCTTTCATGTTATTCCCTTTACATGTAAAGAGAATCATTTTCTATTTTGTATATTCAGAAGACTACCATCCCGTTTTCATCTATCCATCTTTAGAAGAAATAGAGACTCTGCAACCCTGTGCTATAGATGTTGATTTGATATCCTCATCACAAATTTCTCTTAAAAATGAGTCTTGTATTCCAATTCCTCTTGCATTTGATCACTTTTCTGACTTTGTCGAAATTGAAATTGACTCCAAGTATACTCAGACTTCAGTACCTATTGTTACTACTGCTGAACCTTTTCATCAACATTGTATTCCTTATGATCAACCCACTGCCTTTCAAGCCAAGATTAGGATGAAAATTTTTAGGCCTTTAAAATTGCCCCATCCCCTTCATCCTTATCCTCTTTACTGTTATGGATATCTTCCTTGTTTTTTCGGAGAGAATCAAGCTTCATCTGAGAGACACGTGGAATCCTTTTTGGATTTTGTAGATCGTTTTTCAATTGCACATGAAGATGTGATCATGAGAATGTTTTCAAAGTCTCTGATCAAAGATACTGCTGCATGGTTTAAAAGTTTGAGAGTTGATTCAATTAGCCCTTGGACCAAATTCTCTAGTGTTTTCCTGAAGTATTGGGGCAAGTACAAATCTTTAGATTCCTATCTTGCTGATTTCTATGCTTTGAAATGAGAGCAGGATGAAGCCCTACCTGTTTTCAACAGAAGGTTTTACCGTGCTTATCATGACATGCCTTTGGAGGTCAGGCCTACAGAGACAGCTGCCATGATATATTATGTCATGGGTCTTCATTCAGATCTTGTCCTTCTTCTGCTAGAATGGAAGTCTTCATCCCTGACCTAGTTGTTTGAAGATGCTCAATAAGTCAAGGAAAACATTCATCTTTCCCGAAGGATCCGAGATCGAGATTTCTTGGAAAATTTGCAAGTGCATGAGCAAGCAGAATGTCAATATACTTCAGATTCTGAGCATAAGAGTTATGATCTTGAAACAGTTTTAGAACAACAGTGGGTATGTGAGCTCTTTTTAGATTCGGATCTGAATTTTCCAACAGTTTTAGAGTACTCCAGAGACAGTGCTCTATCATCATCCACTGAGGATTGTTCTGAAGAAAATAGTAAGTATGAAACAGATAAAGGACAACAACCTGAAGGTGAGTACATTTCAGATTCAGAATCAAATTCTTCAGTATGTGCAGAGTATTCTAGAGACAGGTATGACTATGAAGTTTATGATCAGTTTGTAAATCAAAATGAGCCTATGATAACCAATGATTATACAGGAAACTACATGTTTTTAGTTGATCAAAATGCATATGATGTAAAACCTATTCTTTCATCATCTTGTGTTCATTTGTCTGAGAAGGAAGTTACAATCATTGATGATCAATCACTAATCTCAAGAGGACAAGAAGATGATCAGTCCTCTTGTAGAGAAAAAATCATGGATGAGCAAGAGGTTACCATGGACATGTAGCTTTTTCCCGAGGAGCAACATGTTTCTTATTTTCTTTTCAAAGATCCAGTAGCAGTTTTCATGGATCTATACTTTTCAAAGAACCTGAAAATTTCAGATTTGCTTAGCTTGCCAGTGTTTCTGAGTAAGTATGATTTCCTGAAAATCTCCTTGTCACTGTGGTTGCATGTTCAACATCATTTGCTGATCAGTAATAAAGACAAGATTTCTTCAGTGTTCAAATTGCTTGGATGGCTACTATGGAAATCAGAATTCACTTAACAAATGGCAGAGCTGGTTAGTGTAGGAGTAGGCAAAGGAATAAGCTTTCCATACGAGCAAATGAGATCTTTTTTAGTTGTTGATTTCATGAATAAGCAGGACAGGTCACAGGCAGGTTACAGGCAAGCTACAGTCAGACTACAGGTTTGTTGAAGAACAGTTGCACAAACCAGATGACTCCATGCCTAATGCTAAAGGCTACTGAAACTACTAGGTTCTTGGTCACCTCATAGGGAGATGCCCATCCCAGTTGGAGCCAAATGTTAGCTCCCAAAATGAACCTGTCCCTATGGTCACATTTTGTGGTGGATAGCATAGCTATTGGTAGTTTTCTCAAATTTATTTTGAGTCTTTCAAGCTGCAAGACTTAGGTTTTTAATTTTGTCTTAGAAATAAGATGACCCATAAAGGTCTTCTGTTTAAAATTTTCATAAAATGATTTCAACAGCTAACGTGTGTTTAAAAGATGAGTGTTAGCTAGTGAAAGTGGCGACTTTCAACAGCAAAGGAGCATCTCTCATAGGTCTATGTGCTGGTGAAAGTGTTAATTTTCAAATATCCAAAGAAGCATTGTCGTGGGTTGTGCACTGGCGAAAGTCATGACTTTGAACAGCTAAGGAGAAGTTCTTACGGGATTGTGCGCTGATGAAAGCGGTAAGTTTCAACACCTAAGGGGTGTTTTCCATGGGACATTGGCTGGAGAAAGTGGGAATCACATGCACTTATCCACATTTCAAAAATCAAATGATGATGCAATCAACTCACATCATGCAATCAAGAAGGACGCGCTGGTGAAAGTAGATAATCATGAAAACTCGAGTTGCACGTCCAAATCGGATTACAAATCGGATCTGGTTCAGAAACTCATGCTCCAAAATCATGGCGTCGGGGATGGCAAGTTCAAATCCATTAGTGCAGAACTGAGTATTTTCACCAGCGCAAGACCTCGGTCCAATAGCATATCATAGTGTTTGCTGTGCAGAACCGTTTGGGGTTTTGAATTGCAAATGGAAAGAATGATGCTTAAAATTTCAGGGAACTTTTCAATCCCTTCCCGAGCTCCAAATGAAGATTTGAAAACACCATTGGAAAGATTATATTTTCTATATGTCGATCAACTATTCAGGCATGAAAAATGGATTTTATATGACCGAGAAATTTGATTTTGAAAATCTGCTCTTTTCACCAGCTAATTCGCCGAAAATTTTGCTAGTTAGCTGTTGAAAGTGCCGCCTTTCAGCAGCTTAGGAGCGGATTTGTCGGTAAATAAGCTGGTGAAATATTGTCATGGCCAGAATGTTACGGTTTTTGCCCAGATCGTAATTTTTTGCATGGGAATGAATTGAAACCACTTCTAAGGCTTTATTAATGAATTATCAAATCTATCTAATCAACCACTTTTGGAAAATGAAGAGATCAATCCCATATTTCAAGTAGCTAAGTCTTTTAGCAAGTCGATCAACATGAAATCAAACAGTCAAAGAAAATAGTAAATGCACATGTGGCAATAACTCAAGCGATACAGGCTGAGCTACACATCATCAGATTTCAACCCATGATTTGAGGTAGAAATTAAAGGAAAATTTTCTTGATTATATGGCAGAGTATCTCTGTTTTGAGACATCCTTTTTACAGCTGGAAACATCTTTGCAACTCAAGATTTCAAAGGCAGTTTGAGATCTTTATCATCCAAATTTTTCCAGATTTCAAAATAGCCTTGACTCCATCTTTCCACCATTCGAGATTTTCAAGATAGTGTTGTTTTTAGATTTACATTTTTTGTCAAGACTTCTTTTATATACGATAGTTTTGTTTGTACAAGTGTCAAGGATTGTAACTGCTTTCTAATTTTAGAAAGCAGAAGGTTGACTCGAGCCTTTAGGGGATAAAGGGTATCTTTTCCTATATAAACAGGCATAAAACAGAGTTAAAGGGGGTTTTCAGTTTGGAATACAGAAATGATATATTGTAATCAGGCTTATTGATGCTAATATTAAATCACAGGTTTATTTCTCTTTTGATGTCAGTTTTCCACCTTCTCTCTGTACTTTTATCTGAGTTGTCTAGCCTTGAATGATTGTTATCTCATTGTTTGTCTCATAGCTTGATAAATAGTTTCTTCATTGCTTATTAGACCCTACATTGTGTACTTGTTTATGAGCAATTTGTTCTTCACCCACTTAAAGTTATCTATTGATTATCAATCCATGAGAGCACTGGTTCATTTGTTTATCATCTTGATTGTCTGAATACCATATTTGAATTGAGTTATCCCATTGATCCATTCACACAAAACAAAAAAACATTTTTACTTGAAGTTACTAAGCACCTTTGGTCTACAACCACAAAGGGTTTCTTGGAGTGATAACAACATTGATTTTCCCTTGAGGTATAAACATCTAGTGCAACGATGGGCACCTAAGGAGCTTCCTGAAGTGGACACAGATTTCTTCATCGGTGGGAGGATGTATCACATTGCTCCTTCGTCCTTACATGGATTGGGGTTATTTTCCATGGATGGCATAAAGGTTGGCTATGGCATTGTAACTAAATTGATGGAGTATGTCAGACCATTATACAAATATAATCATTGGTTGATGTTGGTCCGATATATGCAAAGTATGCGGAGATACAGAGTTGTCGCAAATTATATACAACTACTAGATAACAATCAAAATAAAGGGGCAACTATGTATATTGATGGAAGGCCAAAAGCTACTGGAAACATTGTGGGATTTATAAATAGTACATGACTAGTGGCAACAACTAAGAAACCAAATTGCATATTTGAGGCACGTGAAGGAAATCGTATATTTGTATGTGCAACAAAAACAATAGTTTCTGGTGAAGAGTTGTTGATTGATTACAACTTAAATCAAATAGATGGAGAAGGTGACCGTGGAAAGGCACCCACTTCACCTCGGCAGGTAAATGTTAAATACAGTAAAAAATTATGACTACAACAACTGAATTTCATAAATTTCATTTTTTTTTTCTTCTGTTATTACTACAATATTTCATTTTCTTAATGTTACAGGTGAATTTCCTAACTTTTATTGATTAATTTATTGTGTCAACATCTGTCCAGGGTGAACGTGCCTAAGTTTCACCTGATACATCTCTCTAAGGTGACCGTGGCAAGGCACCCGCAATGCCTCAGCAAGTAAATGTTAAATACAGTAACAACTTATGACTACAACAACTAAATTTCTGAAATTNATATTTCATTTTTTAAATGTTACATGTGAATTTCATAACTTTTTTGTTGATTGATTTATTGTGTCAACTTCTGTCTAGGGTGAACATGTCCGAGTTTCACCCATTACATCTCTCCAGGGTGACCGTGGAAAGGCACCCGCAGTGCCTCACCAGGTAAATTTTAAATATAGTAACAACTTATGACTAGAACAACTAAATTTCTGAAATTTCATTATTTGTTTTCTGATATTACTCCAATATTTCATTTTTTAAATGTTACAAGTGAATTTCATAACTTTTGTTGATTGATATATTGTGTCAACTTATGTCCAGGGTGACGGTGTCCAAGTTTCACATGTTACATCTCTCTAGGGTGACCGTGGAAAGGCACTTGGAGTGCCTCACCAGGTAAATGTTAAATACAGTAACAACTTATGACTACAACAACTAAATTTCTGAAATTTTGTTATTGCTTTTCTGAAATTACTTCAATATTTCATTTTTTTAATGTTAGAGGTGAATTTCATAACTTTTTTTGATTGATTTATTGTGTAAACATCGGTCCAGGCTCCCACAGAGGATATTGATGAGGACAGAATATTTTATTCGAAAAACCCAATGAAAACTATAATGAAGGCCTTGAAGAAGGCTAATATGGAATATCTAGGTTTGATTAGCAAAAGACCCCTAACACAGGAGGACAGGGAAAGAATTGTAGAGCTACAAACTACAATAACTAATTATGGAGTAAGCGGCATATTTACATATTTTTATTAGCTATGAATATTTCAAATCCATTTTTTAGTTTAATATTTTGTATATGATTTGATAAAGAAAAGTTTTATGTTTGTAGGAGTTTTTAAACCCCGTGCGTGGGGAACCTGTCGACCTTGCAACTGCTAAAGGTAGCAGTGAGGGTCCAATGCAAAAAAAAGGTCGACATAGCAAAGTGAAAGTGAGGATTTTTTAGGCTCCTGAGGTTCCCTTCGAATCCATTGATGAGAGGGGTGATTTTGACCAGCATGACATGCTAGAGCATGATGAGCCGGAGCCTGGGACTCCACATGATGACTTCGGAGAGGAACATAGTGTAGGTGCACATGATACTATTCTGCATGGAGCAGAACAAATTAAAATCACTGGTTCACTAGATGTCACCTTTCTAGTGGATGACGCATGTGTTCCGGTAAAGATTTAGAAGATTGCAGGTAATTGTCCCATTAATTGATTCATTATTTTAATGAAATTTAAATGGACATTTGTTGAGATTATTAATTGATAAATGGATAACACATTACTGTAGGAAACAATGTTTTCTTTAGAAACTTACATGACAAAGCATTGGAGTTTTTTGGCCCCACCATTCGCACACGGTGGAATGGCCAAGATAGCAAAAAGAAAGATGATTTAGTAGATCACATGGTGAAATTGTTCGGCAACACTTTCAACAAGAAAGTGGTTTCAAAGTTACTTGGAGAGAATTTAAAATACACCAGGGCCCAGTGTAGGGATAAATTGCAAATAGATCTAAAGCACGAGCGCCCTCCCATGGTTTCCAAGAAAGAGTGGAAGGTGCTAATAGAGGATGCAAAGGAGAACTTGTTTAAAAAACAAGGAAAACAACCACGAGTTGGTCAAGCAAGGTACAACACATGTCATATTATCAGTGAAATATGAGCATTTATGTTTTTCTTTCCTGTTTTAAGTAACAATTCTGATATCTAATTTTTTTCAAAAATTCCATATGTAGGATACCAGACACATCCAAAGCAACAAAGGCTAGAGTGGAAAAACACAAATAGCATAAACTAGGCCAAGGTGGCTATGGAAAACTCAAAGCGTGAATAGTAAGATTTAAATGATTAAATGTGGTTAATATTTATTTAATAGTAGTGAACAAATATATGTTTTTGTTATTGGTATTTTTAATGGTGTTATGAATTGCAGTTAAATATGTTTGACACTGTTGCCATCGAGGAGGACCTAAATCTTGGTTACAAGCATGGTTTCAAAAGTGTCATTGAATATAGAAAAATCTTGGGCCAGAATCCTATCTCCCCAACCATGCAGGTAAATCAAATGAATAAGGAGACCACAGTAGCATGCTTGTAAAGTCTTTTCATATTTTATTATATCACCCTTAATTAAGTATTTATGTTTGTTTTCAAGCAATAGTGCTACCATAGTAGTGAATCAAGTGGTATTCAACAAACACCGCGTCATACAAGGGTCCACATGTCCAGTGATAGTGTAGAGCATAGTACTTATTCCTGTATGTATGCTTCAGAATTATAAATATTTACTGTGATTGTAGATATTTATTTCCTGATGCATGCTTATATATTATCTTCTCAAAATTGAAGAGCATGTAGCTCAGGAGGGTGAAATGTGAGAGCAACCAAGTGGACAGGAAATTAATGCACCA
>JASDQU010407165.1:0-10609 GCA_032191745.1 Picea mariana
TGGATACCATCGATTATAAAAACATAACATATTGATAAAATTAGAACAAAGGTTAGATGTTTTGAGATGGGCATATCATTTGAATTTATTATGGATTTGGTTATATATATGAAACACATTCAACATTAAGGATCCAAATTTTAGCCTAGGCACACAAAAAATGTAATAAAAAAACAAATAGAGTCACACCCCAATTTAAAACACATCTACTTTGAAAAGGTTCACAAATTCAAGGTTCAAAACTATTACATGTAGACTTTCAATGGTGCAAGTTTTGTCTAAGTTAGGGTTTGAACTAAGCTAGGTGTGGAAATATAGGTTCTAAAGGTTTTAAAGTTGATCAAGAAGGTATTCTCATTCGACAGAGTTATTACCATACATATCTTGAGAGCTCATAGATTCAAATTGAAACAGATGGTTTTTGCATTAAGGGATGCCAATTCATAGTTTAGTAACCAAGAAGGAGTAAAAGATATTTATTTCAAAGAAATGTCAACTAGCTCTCTACCTAACTATCCTCTAACATCGTGTATATATTTAAAATCAAAGGATAGTTAAAATAAATGTAAAAGAATGCATATAGCAAGGTTTTTTAGCATGCCTACCTAGAAAATGTAGTGAAGGTTTCTATAAGTTGTGTAGTGGATGTTTGATATCCAAAAATTTTGAAGGCATTCAAATGTTGGACAAGTGTTAATGGGTCCTAACTCTAGAATTGGTTGTAGCTCAACTTCTCACTCAATAGAAATTCTAAAGTTTATAATTATTCATTCGAATGTTATGTGATATTAATAGACCATGGGTGTCAAGCTTATAGCATTGAATTTGATCACGGGAAGAGATATTCAAAGGCATGGACAATATTTTCTAAATTTGAAATACCCTGGGGCATGAATTCTAAATTATTTCAAAAGATCATGCATAGATTATGTCATTAAATGCCAACATTCAAATTTGGAGGGGAAGCCACTAAGCCATCAGGAAGGTTTAAAATATGTGTCATCTAAACTTCAGAATCCCTCGATGAACTGTTGAGGGTCTTCGAAAGAAACCCATGATGAAATTTTGAAGGATCTAAATGAAAGTTCAATATGGTTCAAAAGAATATCTTTAAGATTATCTCAATGAATTATCAATATGATCTAAAAATACGTCTGAATTTGAATGCTAAGGGATGTCCCAACAAATTGTTGGGAGCCTAAAAAATAATATCTTTAAGACCACCCCAATGCAATATTTGGAACCTTACAAAGAAGCATGAGATGGTATTTGGAAATGGTTTGATGAAATATTGAGGCATTCTAAAAGAAGTGAAACAATATTGATCCAAGTGGATATTGGTGGCCACCCACCTATTCCAACTAGCTCCTCACAATTTTTAGTTTAGCACATTTCTCTGTAATGATGACATTTCTTTGTAATTGTGGGTTCTGCACTTCTGGGGCTATCTTGAATCCCTACACAGCATCTAGGTGGATATTGGTGGCCTCCCACAGAGTCCAACTGGCTTATTTTGGAAATTTTCATGTCAGTACATCTTTATGTACTTCTAGGGTCGTTCTGGGGCCCTAAACAATGTTTTTTTTGGCTTTCCACAGTTAAATTGTAGATATAGTTAGAGTTTGACAACATAGTGTTTATTTATCGAAAATAACTTTCCAACGGGCTATCACACACCTAAAACGGAGGTCATATGCAAAAGTTATGACCCTGGGAAGTTGAGGTACCAACTTACCCATCGGGGCCCACATAACATTGGCATTTCATCTCCTAGGGTTAGGTTTTTGTATGTCTAGGGTTTTGGAACTCATGAGTAATGTTAAAAAGTCCTCTAGAGCCTCATTTTAATCATTCAGCTCGGACGGATGCGTGTAACAACCACACCTCTTCTCAGAGATAACTACCACCATTCGAGCCAATTGTTTTCAATTATGCATTTTTATATTTTTAGCCTATTTTATTTATTCAATAGAAGGTATTATTCACAGGACATATGTTGTTGTTCTTTGTATCTCTATGTTATTTTATTCGATATGTTATTCATTTTTTTCCACTCATAAATACAAATCACCAGTATCAGAGTGTTCGTCTCTTCATTTATTTTTCTCCGTGCATGTCCTCGACAAGATCTGGATACAAGAAGTTGGGACTCAAACTAGTCAAGCCTTTGCAAGATTAGTCATGTCAAGCTCGAAAACAACTCATGGGGGATGAGAAGAAAGATGATGGAGCAGAAGATCCTCTTAAACTGTTGCTCGAGGAATCCCTTGTGCGACAAAGGAATGAAATGATGGACAACTTTGCACAAATCCTTTGGCGGATGCCCAAAGGAGATGCATCTTCCTCAAGCGAGCAGGCAACCCCCTTCAAGGTACATGTAAATTTTGATATTCCATTATTTTAAGGATTGATAGATGTGGATGTTGTAGATAAATGTTTGAATATGCTCAAAGGGTATTTTTCAGTCCATAATTTTTATGATATGGAAAATATTACTTTTGCACTCCTCAAGGTCATCCCCCATGTTAAGGACTGGTGGGATACTTACTATAAGAAAAGGGCCATAAAGGAATCTACAATATTTGTGGTCACCCCCACATGGGATTCCTTTATGGATGTCATTAAAGAAAAGTACTACCTTGTTGGAAGCTATGAGGACTAGTACACAAGATGGACCACGTTGCATCAAGAAAGGGACCAGACAGTAGAAGATTTAACCAATATTTTCCATACACTGCGCACCAAATTGGGTATCAAAGACTCTGAATGACATATGGTGCTAAAATATTGCGACTTTCTGCATATGTACATTCAAATAGAAATGGAGTTTTTGGAAATCACATCATTAGGTATGGCTTATAGGTATGTTGTCAAGATCAAGCAGAAATTTAAGCAAAAGAGGTGAGAGTTTGGATATGCAAACTCCTCATAGCTAAAGTAGGGCAAAGGCGGCCCCAACCCACACAACAAGGGACAAAGAAAAGATGTCCACTCTCAGGACAACTAATCCAAGCCATAACCCAAGAAGGGTAATGAGAAGTTGAAGAATGACACGGGAAAGTGGTGTGAATAACATAAAATCCCTTGGCACAACACCTAATAATGTCTCTTCAAGAAGTCAATGGTGGTCGAGATAAAATCTTTTGAGTCAGAGGTAGATTCTGACTTTGAATCAAATCCAGAAGGATGGAAGCGGATTATCGATGTCAAACCCAGCACCACTGTCGCTACCACCAAAGTCCATCCAAGTGAACCAGAAGAACCAGAGCAAGGGGAATGCCTCTTTCACTCACAGATGTGGGTAAAGGGGGATCTGCTTCATTTCATTGTCGATCATAGCAGTCAGAAGAACCTAACCTCAGTAGAAGTCGTCAAGCGGTTGGACCTACCGATGACACCGCACCTGCAACCCTACACCATCGTCTGGCTTCGCCAAGGACAGATCCTCATGTCAGCCAACAATGTCGTCTGCCCTATGGCATCAAGCCCTTCAAATACAAGGTATTGTGTGATATTTCTCCCCTTGAAGTTTGTGATGTTCTTTTAGGCCAACCATATTTGTGGAAGAAACATGTTGTGTATGAGTCTAGACCCCGTAATGTTATTATTACTTTGGGTAGACAATTGTATAGGATACCAGAGGTAGTGTCTCCTATCGTTATTTCTTTGATCTCTGCTAAGAAATGCAGTAAGGTTATTTCACAGACTGATAAGTTCGTCTTCTTTTTTATCCATGTTCACAGTAAGAAGAAGGTCATTGCCACATCTGTGACCTCTACACAGAGCCTCTCTTTGCATCAGAAGCAAGTGGATGGGATCGTGGAAGACTACAGAGACATCTTCTCCTCACCCATTGGGGTATCGATGCACTACTAAGTCAAGCATCCAATTGATCTAACCCCTAGTGCACCTATGCCTAATGGACCAGTCTATCATCGCTCATTGATGGAAAAGACGAAATCAAGTGTCAAATTCAAGAGCTTCTTCAAAAGGGGCACATCAGACCCAGATCCTCCCCTTGTGGAAGACCGATTGTACTAGTGCAGAAGAACGATGGGACCTGGTGGCTCTACATTGGTTACAGAGCATTAAACAAAATCATAGTCAGGAACCGGTACCCAATTCCCTGAATTGATGACCTTATTGACCAAGTCAAGGGCGAAATTTTCTTCAGCAAGATTGACCTAAAGTATGGCTACCACAAGGTTCCCATCAAACCAAATGATGTATGGAAGACAAATTTCAAATCTAAAGAAGGTCTCTTCGAATGGTTGGGCATGCCCTTTGGCTAAACAAATGCACCAACAACTTTCATGAGGTTGATGGATGATGTATTGAGACCCTTCACCAACTCTTTTGTGGTGGTATATCTATATGACATCCTCATCTTCAACAGAACTTGGGAGGAGCACATGCAGCATATTCAACAAATTTTGAGCACTCGGCGACAACACCAGCTATATGCCAACTTGGAAAAATGCTCCTTTGGAATGAACAGGGTCCAATACTTGGGCTACATTATTGATGAGCATGGGGTACATGTGGATCCAACTAAGATCCAATTCATCTATGAATGGCCAACCTCAACCAAGCTAATCGAGCTTCGAAGCTTCTTGGGACTTGCCAACTTCTATCGACGGTTCATGTTGAGATTCTCCCATATTGCATGGGCCCTCATCTAAGTGACCAAGGGTGATGGAAAGGAAAATTTCACATGGGGGAAGGCACAACAATGCACATTTGATGATCTGAAGCATCGCTTGTGCTCAGCTCCAGTTCTCTCCTTACTCGATTTACAACAACTGTTCAATATTGAGACTGATGCAGTTGACTATGTTGTAGGCACAACCCTCACTCAAAATTGTAATACAGTAGCATACCATAGTGAGACACTCTCAGATATCGTCTGTAAATACCCCACCTATGACAAGGAAATGTATTCCATTGTGCAAGCATGTAGTCAATGGAAACATTACATTCTAGGAAAGGATACAATCATCCACACTGATCACAAGCCTCTGCAGTTCATACAGACACAGGGGAAGTTCCAGAATGACCGCCATCAAAATTGGTCCACATACCTGCAGCAGTTCCATCTCAACATCAAGTATAAGACAGGGAGCACAAATCATGTCGCTAACTGCCTCATTCGACCTCTCGTTGCTACACTCACCACCATGCTTCATTCCTGAGGGAATGAGGCATCTGAGTGGCCCCAACTTTATCAACGAGATCTTGACTTCGCCACCACCTATCATCTCTTGGGTAAAGGCATGAATGTCACCGATTTTCACATTCAGGATGGACTGTTATTCCATATGGGCCACCTTTGTGTTCCTGCAAGTGAGCATGCAAAGATGATTTGGGAGGCTCACTATTGTCGGATGGCAGGACATTTTGGCGTGGATAAAATTGTGGTCATTCTACAAAAACATTTTTATTGGCCAAAAATTCGATAGGATGTCAGCAAGTATATCAGATCTTGCACTGCATGTGCCATTTCCAAGCCAACCATCAAGATGAAAGGCTTATACACCCCTCTTCCTACTCCCAAGAGGCCTTAGGAATCCATTTTGATGGATTAAATGTTTGGCCTTCCATCCACCAAGCAAGGCAATGATTGCATATTTGTAGTGGTTGATCCATTTTCGAAGATGGCCATTCTCACAGCCTGCAAGAACAACATCACAATGACAGATACTACTAAGATCTTCTTCGAACGAGCGTGGGTCCATTTTGGGATACCACAAACCATCATCTTTGATCGGGACAACATGTTCCTCAGCACAATTTGGTCGAGTCTCTAGTCACTATTGGACACCGATCTCACTAAATCCATTGCCTTCCACCCTCAAACCAATGGCCAAACAGAGGTTGTCAATCAGATGATTGTGCACATCCTGCGCATGTATAACTCTAAGCACCTGCGTACATGTGATGAGAGTCTTCCCTATGTTCAACACAACTACAATAGGGATCTCCATAGCTCCACCATCCATAGCCCATTTTAGGTGGGGTTGGGATTCCAACCCTTGGGTCCCATTGATGTTGCACTACCTCTTGCAACCACACAAACAAAATCCTCCCATGTTCAGTCTGTGGCCGAAAATGTCACTAGATTCATCGAACGGATTCATCGCATCCGTCAATAGGTCCATGAGATTTTGCAGAAATCCAATGCTAAGTACAAGAAGTGCCATGATCAACACAAGGTACCGCACAAGTTTCAGGTGGGAGACAAGGTCTAGTTACATTTGCAGAAAGAGTTCCTTACAGGGCCCCATCGAAAGCTTTGTCCACTTCGCTATGGGCCTTACACTATCACCAAGGTTGTGGGTGACAATGCTTTTGAACNCTTGGCTTGCACCCAGTGTTCAATGTGGACCTCCTTCGGCCATATTTTCCACCATTATTGGACACCTTGGAGATCGTGGAACAATTGACACCAACAGAGCTCAACCCTAACTGCATGTAACAAGCATCCACTGATCAGATAGTGGACACATGGGTCAAGGGCACTCGCCAGTAGAGGATCCAGCTTTATCGGGTTGTCAAGGTAGGGCAACTCCTGCACCAAGGTAAGTGGCTCACTTGGGGCCAAATTCAACAGAAATTTCCTCACCTAATGGGGGCACTCAATGCAATGGAGACCATTACTTCCTAAGGGGGGAGGATTCATCCAGGTGGATATTGGTGGCCACCCACCTATTCCAACTCGCTCCTCTTGACATTTTTTAGTTCAACACATTTCTCTGTAATGATGACATTTCTTTGTAATTGTGGGTTCTACACTTTCAAGGCTATCCTGAAGCCCTACACAACATCCAGGTGGATATTGGTGGTCGCCCATTGAGTCCAACTGGCTTATTTTGGAAATTTTCATGTCGGTACATCTTTCTGTACTTCCAGGGTCATTTTGGGGCCCTAAACAATGTTTTGTTGGATTTCCACATCCAAACTATAGACAAAGTTAGAGTTTGATGGCATAATGTGTAGTTGTTTAAAATACCTTTCCAGTGGGCTATCACAAGCCTAAAACGAAGGTCGTATGCAAAAGTTACGACCTCGGGAAGTTGAGGTGCCAACTTACCCATCGGGTTCCACATAACTTTTAGTGTTTCATCTCCTAGGGTTAGGTTTTTGGATGTCTAGGGTTTTGGCATTCATGACTAATGTTAAAAATGCATACAGAGCCTCTTTGTAATCATTCAGTTCAGATGAATGCATGTAGCAGCCACATCTCTTCTTAGAGATAACTAACACCATTCGAGCCAGTTGTTTTTAGTTCTGCAGTTTTACAGTTTCAGCCTATTTTATTTATTCAATAGAAGTCATTGTTCACTGGATATTTGTTGTTGTTCTCCGTATCTCTGTGTTATTGTATTCAGTCTATTATTCATTTCATTCCACTCATAAATATGGATCAAATACTTTTAAATGTTCCCCAATGAGCAATAAGAAGTGGTAGTCGAATGATTTAGAAATGACTCAATTGTTGTAGGGTAAATGAACCCTACAGGAGTTACCTCCCTTATGCTCTTCCTAGACCTAAGATAGAATAGAGATGTAAACAATAGATTTTCCTAGATCTAATTCATGCACGAAAAGGATCTACAAGTAGATAGAATGGAAGGCTTACCCAGTGATTTGACGGTTGTCCTTGAATGCTCCTTAGCTGCTAACTTCCACGAAGATGCCCTTCGCCCTTACCAGCTTAGATTTGCACACATAGAGACACAAAAACCTTTCACAAGATCAAACTAATGATGTATACATTAATGCTAGATCTAATAGTGTATCATAACACATGAAAACATTAATTCTCCAGAAGGAAATATAACAATTACACAAACATCCTGGTAGAGGGAAACATATTGTACATATTCTATTAATGGACAAATGGATTACAACTTACAATCAAAGAAGTTGATGTAGTCCTTTCGCAAGTTCCTTGCCCAAGCTTTGTAATCAAACTGCTAGTATAAGTTTTACTTCTCCTTTCTCCCCCCTTTTCCCATGAGAGACCCATATTATTTATAGGATAGTAGAGATAAGATCAAAGGGTAGTTTGGATAAGATCTCCATGCCCAAGATTGAAAGTTTCTTGAGGTCGAACCACGAAGAATTGGGGGTTCAATCTTATCTCATGAAACCAATCCTAAAAAGGGAGTAACATACCCAATCACGCCTTGCATTCTTTCAAGGAGCGACCCATCGCCCTTTACAAGAGGACAAGGAGTGACCAAAACTTTCTGGTCACAGGCTGTAAAGGGGCAACCAACGACCAGGCAAAGGTATTGTAAACTCCAGGGAAAATTGGTATAATTTAGTGTTTCAGACTTCTAACCCCTAGATGATGCCCATCAAGTGATCATGTGGCAAATAATTGTATAACACCAATGCACCATTGACAACCTTCCAAAGGATATCTTTGGTTACCTCCTCATGAATCAGTGGGGCTTTTGAAAAGATGCAACAATGCTTCTTTCAAAACCTTCTGATGAACTATCAAGATATTGTTTCTTCCCAAGTGGGGACAAATTATCTAAGCGTTTGTTTAAATATATGATTATCTCATAAATGATCCTGAATCTACCTAGTTTTTAAGATCCTAAATTTCTAACATAGTTTTTGGGCCCTTCCTTTGTGATTTTGGTGATTCCAATAGTTGGTACTCTCTAAAGGGCCTATATTTCAAAATGCATAAATCTTGTAAAAAAAATTCTAGTGATCCAAGAAGCGCTAAAACAAACTCCATATGTGAAGATTGTGACTCCAAGAATGATAAAAAATAGTTTCGGCCTCTTGTGATTGTTTTTTTTGCAAACGAGAATCATAACAAAGACATTTGTTCTTAGAAATAACTACCACCATTCTAAACATTGTATCTATACAATGTTTTCCACAATTCATTAAATATTAAAAAATTATTTCATTGTATCTTGTTTTCCTTCTGATAATGGAAAAATATTATTCTCAAACTATTCTACATCAATATATTCAAGTAAATAATGAGAAATATTGACTTATGAAAGTCTCCACGTGATTTCTTAGTTTACATGTTCTAAAATGCATACTTATACAAACTTTGAAATATTTAAGATTGATTCATCTAAATACATAAACCCATCAAATATATCTACTTTGCATATGTTTATTGCCAAATAATCTTTTACATTTTAAAATTCCTATTAATTATCCAATTTTCACATTATTTATCTAGAAAACAAATTTATTCAATTTTCACATAATTAATCCAATTAAAATTTACAATCCAAAAAAAACTTTAAAAACATAAGAATTTTTTTACTTACTCATAAATTCTTCCCATAATTAACATTAAATGGAAAATCTATTTGATTTATATTGAAATTCTTCTCATAATTGACATTAAATAAAAAAAATCTTTTAAAAAGCTGAAGCAATTATAAAACTTAAAAAAATTCTACTTAACTCGTAAATTCTTCCCATAATTGATATTAAATAAAAAATCTATTTAATTCATACCGAAATTCTTCTATAATTAAATTTGAATGAAAAATCTTTTAAAAAGCTTAAACAATTATAAAACTTAAAAAAATTCTACTTAACTCATAAATTCTTCCCAAATTCTTCCCATATTTGACATTAAATGGAAAAGCTTAAACAATCTTTGCACACCTATATGTTCACTATACACCAATCCCATTAATTCCCACATTGGATCTATACAACAATCCCATTATGCATTCCCCACATTGGATCTATACAACAATCCCATTATGCATTCCCCACATTGGATCTATACAACAATCCCATTATGCATTCCTCACATTGAATCTATACAACAATCCCATTATACATTCCCCACATTGGATCTATACAACAATCCCATTATGCATTCCCCATATTGGATCTATGCATGAGAAAGCCACTTTTGGTATTTTATTGAATGCTCATTCCCTTTGCCTCATATGCATTCCATAAGATTCTTATAAAAAAAATTCCAAAGTTCCCACCAACCTTAAATGAGATTGGGTAAAACTTGAAACAAAAAGAGAGTATAAAAACCTTTTTAAAAGTAATAAAGTATGCTTTTGGCATAAGCATGATTACATGAGTGCAATGTAAGGAAAAAAAAATTAGTTAATTTTGTTTTTAATTGATGTTAGTATTGTTTATTATTCTTAATATTATCATTATGATATTCAATAAATGATTTATGAAGAGTATCATGTTTTAATGTGAGATTTGGTTTAAGATAAGGAGGATAATTATTTTCTTGCAATTACTTTGACTAAATTTATTTGAAAAAAAAAATGGAATGTATATTTTAGAAAACTTTTGAGCATTTCTCTTCATTTTGAAAATGTTAGAATTAACCAAATTTTTTTACAAGTCATTAGAAATAATATAATTTAATTGAGAAAGATAATATTCATTCATTCTAACTACCTAAACTAGATCCTATTAACAATAATAAACTTCTAATATATAAACGAGAGAAGAATTTGCCACATTTTATTAGAAAATCCTAAATAATTACCAAAATACATATAAAAATAACATAAAATAAAACAAAGAAGAGTTCACTCAATATGATTTGAATTCATAAAAAATGAGAAATATG
>JASDQU010407167.1:0-10609 GCA_032191745.1 Picea mariana
TTGTTGCTCCTTTAGTAGTGTAGCACCTTGTCAACATGTCGCACATGATCCTCCCAAGAATTTCTATAGATCAGTATATCATCAAAAAATACCAACACAAATTTTCGAAGGAAGGGCTTGAAGATGGAATTCAACAACCCTTGGAATGTGGAAGGTGCATTTGTAAGGCCAAAAGGCATGACCAAAAATCCATAATGGCCTTCATGAGTTCGGAATGCTGTTTTTGGGATATCTTCTTCCTTCATTCTAATTTGATGATACCCTGAACAAAGATCCAAATTTGTGAAATAGATTGCTCCATGTGGTTCATCTAACAATTCATTAATGAAGAGAATGGAAAACTTGTATTTAATAGTGATATTTTTGAGCTTTCTATAATCTGGACACATACGCCATGAGCCATCTTTCTTGAATACCATTACCACCGGTGCAGAGTAAGAACTTTGGCTAGGTCTAGTAATTCTAGCCTCTAACATTTCTTCAACCATGTGCTCAATTTCACTCTTCTGGGCGTAAGTGTATCTGTATGACTTGATATTAGGAGGAAAACTCCCAGGAATTAGGTGAATATCATTATCATGATTTCGAGTGGGTGCAAGACATTTGGGAATATCTTCAAATATTTTGGAATGATTATCAATGATCCTTTGGAGATCTAGGGGAATAGATGGCTTAGATGTTTGAACATCTAGTGAGCATAGTTGTGAAATTACAAGTTGATGCCCCTTTTTCAATAATTTTGTCATGCCATTAGATCTTATCACCTTATCAAGTTTCCTTGTGATACCTCTTAACTCAATTTCTTTTCCTTCCAATGAAAATTTCATGAAAAGTTGTTGAAAATTAAAAGCCACTATTCCTAATGATTGTAACCATTAGATTCCTAGTACGACATCAACACCGCCCATGGGTATAACAATCATTGGACTATTCATTACATATTCCCCCATAGTACGATTGATCTTATTTCATTTTCCTGAGCAATTGATAGTTCCTCCATCTGCAATCATTACTTTAAACTCTGCTGCTATATATACAAAGCAACTGAGAGCTTTGGCTAATTGATAGTGAATGAAATTATGAGTACTACCAGAATCAATTAGGACTATTACCTTTTTCTTTTTGATATATCCTTCGATCTTGAGAGTTTGAGGAGTGCTAATTCCAGCCAATGCATTACACGATATCGTGGGGGTCAACTCTTCAGAAGAAATCGCTTCTACATTTTCATCTTTAGATGGTTCTTTTTCTTGTTCTTCTTTCTCTTCACAGTCTATGTAGAATACTTTCTTCTCACCACACTTATGTTCCTTACTGTACTTGCTGTCACAATCAAAGAATAAAACTTTTTCTTTTATTTCCTCCAATTGTTGAGGTGTCAACCTTGTAGGTTGAGGTTTTTTAGGAGAAGGGACATTATTCTCTTGATAGATGTTAGGAGTTGTCCTTCTAGTTTCCATAGCCATATTTTTACTTTCGACATTTCTTGCCACCCTAAATGCATTCTCCAATGATTTGGGTTCCCAAAGGTGAACCTCATGTTGAATGTTATCTCTTAAAGTTCTGATGAATACATTAATCAAGTGATCATATCGAATATCTATTACCTTTATATTCCATCTTTGGAATTTCTCAATGTGCTCTATAACTGAACCCTTTTGCTTGAGATTTATCAATTGGCTAAAGGAGGTATTGTTCCTTGTATCCTCATAGTGTGCTATCATTTCTTCTGTGAAAATTGTCCAAGTGACAAGTGATTTTCCAAAACAAATCCATCGATACCACACAAATTGATTTGGTTCTAAATATAAAGAAGCAATTCGTACCTTTTGTGTATGTGGTACATCATGTAGATCAAAGAATTGCTCCATCTGAAGTATCCATGTGATTGGGTCCTTGCCATCAAACTTCCTCATATCGATCTTAGGAACGTGGTTGGTCTTCAACCCAAAGTTGTAGTTTCTCCATTCTTGATTCATCTTCCTTATGTCCTCATCATGAATTTCATGGGATACATTTTCACTTTCAGGTGTCTTCTCTATTAGTAAATTTTTCAATCTTTCCATGATCTCCCTTTTTAAACCATCCATCATCCCTTGCAGTTCATCTTGTGTCATTTTCTTCTTTTGTAAATCATTTATGTCCCTACACATTTCTTCACCTTCATCAAGAGTCCAAGTAGGACTATCTGGAGGCTTATTTGGTGTAGAAGTTCCCTTTTTTGGTGGCATGTTGGAAAAGTATCACTTTTAAACCTTGATTTTTAGGTGGTTCTACTAGACAATCTTTCTTTTGTTGTATCTCCAAAATTTTGGCCCTTCTGGGTATGAAATTTTCTTTTTTGTAGTTCTTTGATATTTCTTCTCTGCAATGCCATGGGTCTGATCAAAATTGGATGTGCCAAGTGTAATTTCTGGTAACTTCCCCACAACTTATTTATTTTTGGACTTTCCAGAAGATCTCACTTGTATAGCGTTCCCCACACAAAATAATTGATATAAAATTATGAAAATTGTTCCAAAACTACTACAGACTATCCACTATCCAATGCAACTAGTCTCACTCAATTTGGATTCTCTAGGAATAATTTATGATTGTTTTACCCGAAACACCTTCTTGAGACTAGTCATATACCCTATCTTCCACAGGATTTATATACAAATGTAAGATGACCCAGAAGATGAATTTTTTATCACATATACTTTAATAATTTCTGTGAATATCCTGTGGATTTCAGATTCTGAAACATTACAAAAATAATTTTATAGCGAAAATCCCACAATGACTCAATTTAGGATGATTCCAGAACCCTATCTTACATAGGATGTATCTCCGAAATTATAAGGCCTCTGGAGTTGAAATTTTAACCCAATGTACCTTAATCCGTCTGATAAATATCCTCCAATGGGTTTTGTTTGAAGCATTGTAGAAAAAAAGTTATAGCGAAAATTCCAAGGTGTCTCAGATCTAGTAGCAAAACCCCAAGACCTTGAGCTCTGATACCATATGTTAAGAACCAAATATCAATATAGCATAGAAAAATCTCAGAATAAGTACTCAATGCCTTGAAAAAGAGAGAAATTCAGATAATAATCCTCTTCGAGGGGGAAACCTCCTTATACCCACATAAATGTCCAAATACAAGATGATTCAAAATGAAAATGTCTCCTTGGTATATATAGGAGAATAGGAGGTACAATTACAACTAATGGACCCAAGACGACATAAAAAAAGTAACACTACTAATGTAATATGCTGCAATTAAGGGGTAATGTGCCACTATTTAGGGCTTAACACTTCATAGTATGACAATTAGCGACAAGAATTTGAAAATTAGAAACATGGAGGACAAAGAAATGGATATCATCAACAAGCCTACGATAAATAAAATTATGGGTGCTACCACTACCAATCAATGCCAAAAACAACTGATGTTTTATGTGTCCCTTTATATTTAATGTTTACGGGGATGAAATACTCGAGAGTGAATGAAGCGATATGACCATTTCCTCTAGTTTCCCAGGGGTTACAACTAGATCTTCGGCATGATCACTTGGTTGAGCCTCCTCTGGGCTAGGAGACTCATCTGATGGGATGAATTCATAAGTAAAGGATTTTGATGCATCAATATGGAAGATTTTTTTTTCTCTACATTTATGCCCTGTTGAATACTTTTCATCACAATAGTAGCAAAGTACTTACTTGCAACGTTCCGCCATTTCTATTGGAGATAAATTTTGGACCTTCAATGTTTGTGTCAGAGTTGGGTGATCCCTAGGGCGTGGATGGTTGAGAACTGGAGCCTTCATGGGTGGGGCCTAAAGGATGGTCTATGCTTCCAATGCTAATTGGCATGCCTGCAACCAAGTAGTTGGATGATGCATTCTCACATGAGCCTAGATGGATTCCTTTAAGCCACTAATAAAACATTCAAGGTAAAATGCATCAGATAAGCCCATAGTCTTGATATTCAATTGTTCAAATTCCATGTTGAAATCGGTGATTGATCTAGTTTGGTGCAGCTTGGTGAGCCTACCCAAATGAGGACAAATTGCTTTAGTGAACATGGTCCAAGTGGGTATTCCTAGATAACATTTATTATGCCACTGCCACCACTTCCATCATTCTTTATCTAGGTACAAAACCCATACATGGATTTTGGTCTCATCATCCCAAATACTATGAAGGGAGAAGTATTGTTCCATTTGAGAGACCCACCTTGTTGGGTTGGATCCATCAAATTTATGCATGTCAACTTTGGGAACCTTATTCCAAGAGTGTGGAGAACCCCAAGGGGAGTGTGATGAATGAGTATGCTCATAATGGGAAGGATGAGGGTCCTATGCACTGGGATCCACCTTCTTACCTTTCATGAATTTCTACAGGGCATTTTTGACGACTAGTTGGACTTCTATGCATACGGATTCTTGGACTTCTGCGTGTATGGTAGTTTTGATGGAAGACATGTGTTGTTCTAATAGGGACACCTTAGGCTCCTAGTCTTCTTAGGTGTAAGAGTGAGTGGTAGGCATGGTAGCATCTTAGGTAGAAGATGAGGGGTTGAGACAAAAATCTGGGATGCAAAAAGTGTTAAGTACCAGGATGATCAGGACAAAGAGAGGAGTTCAATTGGATAGGTGGAAAATAAGGGTGACTGTAAAGGGTTGAGACCATGGAAAAAAAGGATTAAAAATGAAGGTTACCACTATGATCAGAATGAAGAGAGGAATGCAATGGACTCGGTTACAAATAAAGGTGTGGTCGGGCCCCAGACTCATTTTTTTTCCTCGCAGAGTTATAATCCACCCTGAATTCTTCTGCAGTGGTGGAATTCCCAAATTCTCAATAATAAAAAATGTTGGCAGGGATTTTTCCTGTAGCAAAAATTTTGACAGGGGCCAAATTGCAGTGCAATAGATCATTTGTTGTCGTACCAAGGGTTAGGGTTTGCACGGAATCTACAGTCAAGGGTTTTCCCTGTGCTATAGCTCTATTATATATGTTTGGGGTCCAACAGTAGTACTCGACCCAATATCTCAGGGCACCAACTAAGGAGGATAGACCGCACCCTTAGCCATACTACCCGACTACCGAGATACTAGAGAGTCTCTTCCTGAGTGATGTTCTCAGTGACATTATAGAAGTCAGGCGACCAATTTATTTATCTATAGAGGGCTTAAGGATGCCTGAGTCAATCCGTATGCAGGTGTTTTCGGATGCACTACCATGAAAAGTGGTACCAACAGGGGTTATAAGGGTGGCCAATAGATGTGCACTTAAGAACCACTTGTATTTCGTTCCTATATTACTCCCTAACCATGGGTTTATGCACATAACGACAGATTTTTGTAGCTTAAAAATGTCAGAATACATCTCTACCCTGAAAATAATTTACCCCACAAGTCTTTCCGAGGAAAGAGCTCTAATACCACTTGCAATATTCCAGATGTAATATAATATGCAGAACATAAATATTTAGAAATAAATGGTAGAACAACAATGATATAGCTAGGAAAATACTGGAATAACACCCGAAAGAGCACATTTATTAATGATAGCAATGTTCACTTGCCTCTTCGAGGGGGAAACCTCCATCAGAGGAGAGCCCTATTATAATAATCTCCAAGATGAAAATATCCAATGCCTCATACTCTTATTTATACTAATTCTACCTTTTAAGGAAACTTATAGAGGAACATCTTTCTAGAAGCGAAAGCTTCTATTAGGTCTTCTTACATTGAATTATTCTACTTTATTTATTAGGCCTTATTAACTAATGTCGGCCTTTATTACATAGAAAACATATTCTACTAACTAATGACCCATAAAGAGGGGTTAGGATCAGATCCTAACATATTGAGGAATTGTTAAAAAGGGCTATAATCAAGATTACCGAAGGCCCAACGAAAACAACTAATATTGGTCACATAACGACAACAAACAAAGATAAAAAAAGGTGCATAAGCAATCAAATGAAGCGGGAAAGATTAATCACAGTAAGTCTAAAGATCACATTTATCCTCAAAATCGTCTTTTTCTAGATCAAAAATCATCCAATTATGTTTATTCTTTATTTGAAAAACATAGCCGATTTTTTATCCTCTCTCTTTTATTTTCCAGGTTCTTCCTTTATTTTTCCCTGATCAAATTACTCCATTCTCTTCTCCTCTTTTTATTTTGTGGTCTGAGGGAGACCCGATACCAGTCCTTTTGGACAAACATATTAATTTTCATTAGACTCTAAAGACTTTATTATTTTTTATAAAATACCTGAGAACCAACTTGGGGTTAATTTTGATTGTATCTTTGAACTCTAAGTATTTGAGGATAAGATATTTGAAATTGACTTGTCAAAATCTTGTTATTAATCTAATGAAAAAATATCTTAAGGTTCTCTGATTTTTGGTAAATTTATTTCTTCCTATAAATGTGATCAAATATATTTCATGGATGTGATGAATGTGATATTCTTTTTTATTTTCATGTAATATATGATCGATATATATTATTTTTGAAGATTCTTGGTCCTCTTCTCAGAATTTTTTTCTATGTGTGTGTTTATGAATTTTGTTTTAATTGAGCGATAAATATTTTGGGGTTTTCTTCATAACACTCTCCTATTTATATATATTGTCCCAATATAATTTCAATAAATATCTTTTAGAAAAAATCCAAAGAGGAGTACCACCTCTATAAAAACGTTGGGGGATTTGTATCCTCGTCAAGTTTTTGTTTCGGTCTTAACAGACTTAAACATAAACACCAATATAGGAAGGAAATCTATGCAGAAAAGAATAGAGTGTTTACAGATTTTAAGGTGGGAGAACATGTGTTCTTAAAAGTGAATGCAAAACAAAGTTTTCTAAGATTAGGAAGTTTCCCAAAATTGGGAGTAAGATATTATGGACCTTGAGAAATATTAGAAAAGATAGGGATAATTGCATACATGTTATAATTTCCTACATCCATGAGAGTGCATAATGTATTTCATGTATCATTTTTAAAGAAATATGTTCCTGGCCCTAACCACATAATTGATTAGAATGTGATTTAGGTGGAGCATGAAGAGTATTTCTGGGTGGAACCAGTACACATCCTGGACCGAAAAGTCAAAGTGCTCAGGAAAAAAGCCATAGGGATGGTAAAGGTTCAATGGAATTTCTATGGTCCTAAATATGATACATGGTATCACGATGAAAACATGTGGGAAGAATACCCACAAATGTTTGACAATTTTGAAGAAAAAAAATGCAAGATTCCATTTTGAGCATCTAGAGTTTAAGAACCACAACTCGGAGTCCTAGCCAACTGCACTGGGGACCTTGATAAAATAATGGCTCATTCCTTGGGTTAATCATGATAAATGAATAGTACATTCCTTGGATTATCCCTAATAAACTAATGGTTCATTCCTTTGGTCAACGAGTTGAGAGAAACAAGAGATTATGGTGGGAACTACTGTTGGAGTTGTGAAAGTGCATAATTTTATTTTCTAGGAATTGTGATGTAAATTTTCATATATGTTAATCGACATAGTGTGCACTGAGGATGATGAAAAAGTGTAGGGTATGGGGAATGTAAAATCCCTACTATAATCCCCAGTTTAATTAATGCTTAATGTAGATATAATACGTGTCTATGACCAAGTGATATAATATGTGAAATTTATTTTTGAATGTTAATAATAAAATGTGATGCCAGCTATTAAGGGAACATGGATAGAGATGGGGGTTGAATTAATCCACAAGAGAGGGGAGGGTCCAAGATAATTTCGAAGAGGGGTCCAAGAAGAAATTACCCATGTATATCAATTCAACCCATTTTCCTAAATTTTCTATTGGTATATGAATATTATAATTTCTGATTGAGTGTACCCAAAGCCATTCATTGAATACATGTAAGAGGGTGGGTGTGAGAAGTCACATCCCATAGTTATTGGGCACATGGGGGATGAGTAAAATTGACTTGGGGAAGTGTGTGAGACAAGAAAAGCAAGCCAAAGGGAGGAAATTCGTGTGGGTCAGGACAACAGTTTTAGAAAATCAGTTTTTGTGCATGAGCAACAAGTAGAGAGCAAGAAAGAGAGATTGGAGATGGAACATCCATGGAGGGAGAATTATAGAGTATGTTGGATCATATTTGGAGCCGAATATTGAATATTTAGGTTGTCAGGCCTGAAGAGTGAACTCCCGTGTGAGTTTCACTATAACAATAAGTGTTTTTATTGTTTGCTGGTAGTTTTTCCTAGTAGTGAGTTCCCTTGATTTCTCAACATAGATATTCATGGTTACCTGTGCCAGAGAGACCCCTATAAATGAATGGGATTCCTAAGGGACTAATATCAGTGAAGGGGTACATTCCTTAGGTTGGGGAGGTTGTGAGGAAGATAATTGGTGGAAAATTAGAATAGTTGTAGGAGAAAATCAGTGGGCTGTGGGATTTCTGAGTTGTGAGTGGATAGTGAGAGACCACCCTCTTTTGTGGATTACTAGCCTCAGCTCGGGGGTGATTTTCTGTTGAGATTTCAAACAAAATTTTTATGGTTGGGTGGAACATCCATCCCAAGCAGCTAGTTGCACAACTAATTTGAAAGATAAGTGTTTTATCTATTCTATGTCTTGTATTTATGAGTAAATTGTTGTGTGAACTCTGTGTATTTGAGAAGAATTTATATGTTGATGTGTTGGGTTACTTAGCTGCATTTCATGTCTAGTTTAGAATATTTTAGATGCATGTAATTAATAATAATAGACAATAGTTAAATATGTTTGTGTAATTTGTAGCTGGAAGCTATAGGAAATTAATTGGATAGAAGATTTTTTTTTTATTAGTATTCCACACTATAATGTTCCTCAGTTGGGATCGGGAACATTACAATATTCCAAATAAATAATGTAATGGTGACCTTTTTTGATGAAACAAATTGGTAGCATTTCTCAGCATTCACATGAGAGCGGTGGATTTCGAATAAGAAATTTGATGAAGTTGGGTCAAATGACAAAAGCGTGAAGGTACGTTTTCACTTTAGGGAACACGAGTTCCAACTTAATTGTAGCTCACCACTTTTAGAAAGTTATCGAAAGGGAGAAAATTATGCAAGTAAGCCAATTATTAGTGTGTACCAATCATCTTCTTTCCATTGGATACTACACTATTCATCATTCAACAGACATGATGGAAAGGTTGGACTGCCAATCATTGACTTATTGCAATTGGCTTCTGCCATTTGAAAGTAGGAAGTGAGACTTGAGATTCAACTCAATGGGCACCACCACTAATGCTATATTAAATGAGATGTAATTAATTTCTTTATACTTAACCTTTACAACATTTATTATTTTTTTTAGCAAATGTTTTTCTTTGTGTGGCTTCAAGAGCATGACCTTCACAAACTTTAGATATAGAGGAAGCTCAAGTAGGGAACTGAAGAGCCAATTTTATCAATTTTTTCATCGACAATGGTCATTAATCAATGATGGGTACTTGTACCTTTTAGATTCTTATATAAGTGTGTTTATAACACTTTACTTATATGGAGCATACCTCTCATAGTCTTGGTCTCTTATTTTTCTTTTCCAATTGATGCACCTTGTTGTTGAGTGCACACTACATATTAGTATCACTACTACAATATAGGGCTATAACATCGTCATTGTTTCCTAGTGCATTTTTCTGAGAAAATATTCAAGTTTGGACAATGCGAAACAAAACATCAACAGGTGCATTGTGATTTGTGTCAATTTGGTATTGAATTTGCATCATATTTTTCGATGTGCACTTTAATCATAGTTACAAACTTTATGAGAACTGTGACCTCAAAACAAGAACTTCAACCCTAAAAACCCATATATTTTCTTTAAAAACACCAAAATGAAGCCCCAAATCAAAAAGTGGCACTACTGGTAGCACATTTTTTTGTTCATTGTTAAAAATACAATTGATTTGAAACCATGGCCTCAATAACTAGTACCATAACAACCAAAGCCTTAAAATCAACCACCAAATAAAAAATTGGTACTAGATTAGTAGCACCTTCTTTTTTTAAAGATTAAATTTATAACATTTTTTGAACTGTGGCCTTACCAACTAGTTTCTTTGCAACAAAAATCGTAAAATCAACCATGAAATTGAGAAGCGATGTTACTAGTAGAATTCCCTATTTTTGGCTTAAAATTGCAACATTTTCCAAACCATGACCTAAAAAAATGATATTGTTATAAACAAACCATAAAATAAGCCCTAAAATGTCCACTCGTTCAATGTTAATTAACTTAATTTAGAAGAAGAAAACAAAAATATAACACAAACCCCCAATTTCCCCTCAATCATTTCTCACCTCTCTTAAAACAAATAAATAGATAAAAAAACATAATTGAAAATTACGATTAAAAAAAATCATTGAAAAAAAACCTCCCTTCTCAAAATAATAATAATAATAATAATAGAAGATTAAAAAAATATATTAGAAAAAAAAATAACACACAAAAATACCAAGAAGAATGAGAAAAAAAAGAAAATTAAAAATACATTAGAAAAACTAAAAAGAAATAAAAATGAAAAAACAAAATAAGAAAAGTGAGATTTTTTTTAAATGGAAAAAAAAAATTAA
>JASDQU010407178.1:0-10608 GCA_032191745.1 Picea mariana
TAAAGGCACAAATCCAAGCAAAGCCAAGTGGATTGAGGTTGGTAAGGTGAGGGAACTATACCCTCATCTTCAGATAGACTGAAAGTAGACTTTTGGAGGTCCAAAAGATTTCCAATGGGGAGGTGTGATCCAGGGGATCAAATTTTTCTCAAAATTCAAAGTGCTCGGAATCGCTTCAAATCAAACAGGTGCATAGGCCTCATTTCCACAAACCCAACACAACTCAAATGGGTTCAAACAGACGTCGGATGAGTGAGATATCACATTCTGTTCAAATTGTCAAATAAGGAAAAAAAATTGCTGACTGTACAGTCTGTACAGTTGCTGATGTGGCAGGTTCGTACACTGACATGGCAGGGTCGTACGCTGACATGGCAAGACCATACACTGATGTGGAAAAGATGAGTTGGTAGACAGTTGAAATTTGAGCGCTCGAAACATTTCTTGACACATGGCATGTCTTTGGCAAGTGGGATGGTGCCACGTGGCCCAGACGTGGGCTGCCACATGGCACCGTTCTTGGTTTGCTTGTAAAATTATATGGAGTCCGTGGGGGTCGAACCCTGGACCTCCCACCATGCTGAAGCGCCTTCACACGGCGTGGGCTACCAATAGCCCATGCATTGGTTCTTGTTATATAAACGGTTTTATTTATATTTAAATTGAGTTGTAATATGATTTGAGCGTGGTCCGGGCTGGGGCTAATCCCTATCCCCCAGTCACATATGGATTCCCGTATGACCACCACCGCACGCAAGTTTCAAATATTTAAAAGCCCGTGCATTTGAACTTGGCGCTTAACCATTGACTTGGAGTTTAGCCCTTTTATGCACGGTCACATGGACCATATGCCCAACGGCTTGGCGGTTAGGGGGCTATGTTCCCTAACCATCCTACAATTGTGCGTGGGTTGTGGTTGTGTGCCTGGTGCTAGGTTTTAGCATGAAAATGAGAACAGAGGATAGGTTGGACACACAGAGGTGCATTTTGGCGATCCAGAGACAACTAGTTTGAAGGGGAACTTCCAGGAAGCCTATCTTCTTCAATTTTTGGCCAAATCAGGTGCCAAAAAATCCCAGCTAGGGGTTTTTGGATGTTTTGAAGCCATTGGAGCCATCTATTTGGCATTTTGAGCATTGTAAAGCACATATTTTAGCACTTTGATCAAATAATATAAAAGATCCATTGGAAGCTGGACCAGGAGATGTAGCCCAAGAGAGAGGTGAACTCCTTTATCATTTGTTGTGTTATGTGTTTACTGTTCACTATATTTTGTTGGTTATTATTGCATATTGAATGTGTAATTTCTATAAAAATTGTTTTTGCAAAATTTATCCTTTTGCATAAGAACACTTAAATAAAACTTGCAAATATTTTCAAGAATACAAGCCTTTATCATTTTTAGATCACTGTGGGATGCAGTGAGTATGGATTTCATATTGGGACTACCAAGAATGCAAAGAGGATATGATTCCATCTTTGTGGTAGTCAATAGATTTTCAAAGATGGCACATTTTATACCATGCCAGAAAACTAGTGACGCAACTCATATTGCAAACCTATTTTTCAAAGAGGTCATTAGACTTCACGACTTGCCAAGGAGTATCATTTCTGATCGAGATACCAAGTTCGTAGGACATTTATGGAGGACTTTATGGAAGAAGTTGGGGACAAGTTTGTCTTTTAGCTCAGCTTATCATCCTCAGATGGATGGGCAGACAGAAGTTGTGAATAGAAGCTTGGGATATTTGCTGAGAAGCCTAGTGACTGAACACCACAGTCAATGGGATCACATTCTTCCACAGGCATAATTTTCTTATAATGATTCGATCAATAGTAGCACATGGAAGAGTCCATTCCAAATTGTATATGGAATGTATCCAAGGGGAGTTTCCGAATTAAAAGATTTGAAACAAGATGAATTCAGAAGTGCTAGTGCAGAGGACTTTGCAGAAGCAATGAAGGAGCTTCACAGTAGAATCAAGGAGTGATTGTAGAGTTCAAGTCAAGAATACAAGCACAGAGTAGATCAACATAGGAAAGAACTTCAATTTGAAGTTGGTGATATGATTCTTGCACATCTGAGGAAGGAAAGGTTCCCAAGGGGAACATATAACAAACTGAAAATGAAGAAGATTGGACCATGCAGAGTCATGAAGAAACTTGGGGCAAACGCATATGAGATTGAATTACTTGATGGGATTGGAGTTTCACCGATATTCAATGTTGCAGATTTGTACCCTTACAGAGTTGAAGAAACATGAACAGAGGATGAACAGACAGAGGTTTAGTGGACCAAATAGATGCTTGTAGCTGAAAAGCCATAGATGGAAAGTATAATCGAAAAGAGAGTCAGCAGGAAGACCAGGAGAAAAGAGTATTTTGAATACTTGGTCAGATGGAAGGGACATCCAATTGAAGATGCCAGCTGGGAAGATGAAGAAGAAATTTAGAAGCATGGACAGATAGTGCAAGATCTCATGAACAGGAGTTCATGAAAATTTTCAAGAAAGAGAGTATGATGTAGGAGTATCGTCAGCAGTCAAGCGAGCGTGGAGGCGAAGGACAGCTGGAAAGGACAACACACATTTTTCACGTTTTGAAATGTTTTGAAAGTTTAAGGGAGTGGATATAATGTAATAGGTTAGGAAGGTGGGGTACTTGCATTTATATCTTGGAGTTTGTAAATATATCTTGAGCGATTGCTCTCATCTGTAAAACATTAAGGCATTTAAGCCCAGTTAATGAAAGTAGGTAGGTTTGAATTAATAGATTAGACAGTTTAGAGAGTAGGAGGGAAAACAGATATAGACACCCTCGCATTTGTATCATAGTAGAGTAGTTGTATCATTAGACAATTATCATAGAGAATAAGAGGAGAGTTGTAGCAGAGAGCTGAAAGGGAAAATTCCATGTACAGGAGCTTTGAATTAATATATGAAGCTTTGAATCAGATTCATGCCATTATGATGTTTTCTATTTTTACATGGTGAATGGTATGTTCATGGTTGTTTATTCTCTCTGTTATGCATTTGTTTTAATACTGTGTGTATGTATGATTTCATGTTGAAGTCTGAGAGAGGGAAAGAGAGAGAGAGAATGAGCTTCAATTGTTTCTCTTCCTGAGTGAGAGTTCCTGCAAGGAGTGCAGTGAAACGTCCACAAGGAGTGCATTGAAAAAGGTTCAGAGTTTATCTCTAAAAGCTTAGGAGGGATACCATTGTTCTCATTCCAACAGAAGTGCAAGTGAAGCACAGAAGCTGTGAAAGGTGTGCGCAGGCTGGTTGAAAGCTTAGAACTTATCAACCAAAAAGGGGAGAGTTGAAGGACTGCTATTGCAGGGAGTGCATAGAGTCAAAAGATCAAATACCCATGAGTATTTGAAAGTCTGTCGCAAGGAGTTCGAGCAGGAACCCTTTTGGAGGTTTGAGTTTGTAAGTGAAATCTCAGGAGGGATAGCACCTTTGAACACTTCAAAGGAGGACGAAGGTCGAACTACTTCAAAGGGAGATGAGGGTCGAAGTCATCCAGCAGAAGTAAATTTCAGAAGTGAAAGAACATTTGTTCATTTCGCAGAAGTTGTTGAGGAGCAATGAGCAGTTGGAATTCTTCGTGGAGAACTCGCGAAGTCGCGAGGGCCATAGGATCTAGAGATGTTTTAGGGTGGTTAGAGGCAGGCGAACTCATCACTGTGGGATCTAGAATCAACATGGACTGCTGACCGTTCTTTGCACAAGCCGTTAGATCATTTCGACATTTCAGGGATCCTGACGACAAGGAGTTGAGTGCAGTGGAACGAAAGTCCCGAAGTCGTGATTTGTGATAGGAATTGGCATGGAATTTTAGGATTTCGGTACTTCGGGTGTCAGGAAATGAAGGAGGCAGCACTTTGGGATCGAGAGTCCTGAAAACCGGGAAGAGTGACAGGTGGCAGGAGTTCACACCAGATATAGAAAGCGTTTGAGTGGATAGGTAGCATGTCCTCGTCAAATAGGCAGAGTCAATCCTTGTTGACTGTTTCGGGTTTCGGAGGTCGACAGACTAGGAGGCTTGCATCTGGATTCACAAAGTGACGAAGTCCGAATTTCCAAATGGGTGGAAAGTTCTTTGAGAAGCCAGCCTTTGCTGAATACATTTCGGTGAATCGGCATTTTGGGTTTTGGCAGTAGAGGGCTGAGAAACTTGACATTAGGGATTGTGAAATTACGAGACCCGAAGTCTCGAATTAGTGAAGGGCGTGACGCTATTGTGGTCAGGGAGATTTGGGTTGGTGCTTGGAGTTTGTTCACACAGGCTCAATTCATAAGGACCTGTGGATACACCATGAGTGTATGATATATTTCCCGAGGGAAAATCAAAGAGTCAATTTGACTGAGGGGAAGATTTAGAATGATCATGCACGGACCTCAACCTGAGGGTTTAGGGGTCTTCTACATCATATATTCTCTACAATATTTATGGTTCTCACAAAAAGGACCCTAGAATAACTTACTTTAAATCAAAGATATCTCCACTTCCTAGACTTCGATTGGAACCATTTCTTTTTTTTAAATTGGATTTTTTTCAAGAGGAATTGAAATCTAGACTTGGTTTTCCCATATTATGCACACAAAACTATAGCAATATATCTTAATGTTTCTTCCTCTTTTTTATTAGGAAAAAATATACAAAAAGAAGGAAAACAAATTATTCCACTTTCTTTCCCAAGAAGGAGATCCAATACCAATTGTTATCTACCTTAGTTATAAAAATTAAATCACATATAATATATCCAAGATTAAGATTGTAAAGTCCCATTTACTTGATTATATAAAAATACCCTTCAGGCATAGAAACACTATACAATGATCCTTTTGGAAGAAATCCACTATTGTTCACTTTCCTCTTAAGGTAAGGTGACCTCTCATTGATTTAAGCTCAAACACAAAATACTTCAATACATATCCATAAGGACTATGTCTCTCTTTATAGATAACTAGAGAACCCTAATCATAACCACCTCCTAATTACCTAATGGACTTTCTTTAATGAGGCCACATTACATGCATTCCATTCTAACTGACTAATGGATCTTATTTAATAATAACATCCATAATGGACCCATTCCACTTTACATTTAATGACTACCATAACTATATCATTACTACTCTAGTGGTCCCTTTGGCCCCCTAATTACACCCCTAGGGAGGATCCCAACATCTAGCCATCAACCATTGTGGCACTCTCTTCTCCTTAATAACACAATGAAAAATTTTAAGTAATCTCCTACAAGGCTCTAATCTCACTCATGCCAACCCATTTATCTCATGACATAGCCAATATGCTCACTATTGAGCACTCTAGGCCATCATCTAGACATCAACTGTCATGCGATTCTCTTCTATGTCGTATCACAAGGCATATATCCCTTTTATCTACTCCATAGTCCCTTGGATATCTTCTTCCCTTCCAATGTAGGAAAAAAAGTCCAACAATATTGGTTTCACACTTTGAATGACCTAAAGGAAACCACTGATTTCAAAATATCCATGACCAACACTAACAATGTTGCAGGTTTTAATGGTTTTTACTTCACCTCTTGTGGACATTCCAACCATGGTTTTTCCCTCAAAACCATCCAATTTCATATTATTTCTTACAAGCAAATCCCCCACTCCCCATAGTTTTTTTCTAGCCATAATTTCATGGGGATTTTTCCTTGTTTGCATGCATAAAAACCATGTTTCCACACAAGTTTTGCCATGAACAATGAGAAGAAGATAATCTGGATAGGATAATGGATAATGCATGTGGGAAAGAAATTTTCTTAGGTAGAATGGAGAGTATAAGAATCATTCATGAATGAGGGTGAATAATGGGTTCCCCCAAGTTTATCCTACATAAGACAAGTGTGCCCTTCCCAAGAAGCATGAGGAAACATCCAAAAAAACAACCAGTTGAAAGATGAGTGGGAAATATTTTTAAGAAATCATGGAAAAGGAAGTTTTTACTTCAAAGGAAAAGTTTCAAACCATATCACCCATGCACCCCCTTTCCTCTTTCTCTCTTATGGTATCATGGTCCGCTTGTTACTTCTCAAGCAACCTTTTATGTGGATAATATATTACCATTGTCATATCATAAGGACACCATGAAAATCATAAAAATCACATGATAATCTTTTCCCACAATAGAACCATATAAAATTCAATAGTCAGACCACTAGGAACATTTACAACTCATTGAACTTATTTATACACAACCCAAATAATACAACGTCGCAACTGCGACGACTATTTTACAAATGTGGCAAGAGAGATGACTATGTTACAAATATGGCAAGAGAGATGACTATGTTACAAACCTGGAAATATAGATGAAAACGTGTCAATAGAGATGACAATGTGGCAAGAGAGACGTCAACGTGGCAATAGTGACGTTATCGAGCAATATGGAAAAAAAAAAAAAAATCCTCTATTTTTCGACAGTATGGCCAATTTTTTCCATAACGTCGCAAATAGAACGTCAAAATTTTTAAAACATGTACTAGTGTTTTATCCGCAAGTTGTACAAATGCCTCTTCAAGAAGATTATGTCCATTACGGACTTTTTCATATACAGATTCTCTATTCTATTCCAAAAACCTATTGTTGTCTCCTCTCCAACAATGTTAAACAACACTTCATCTGTTAGACACAAACAAATGGTACTGAGGGATCTTGCATCCAGATATTCCCAATCCTCGTATGTCATGCTTGTCGATTTCTTTGAATTTCCCACCAAATCCTTTTGCAATCCTTGTTGCACAAGTAGATCCCGCATATTGAACTTCCATAGCTTAAAGTTATTCTTACTGCTGAATTTCTCCACCTTAAATTTAGAACTCTGCACTTTCTCCATTAGCACACACCACAAAAGAACACCCAAACCAAGATTATAATACTAAGCCTTTATATGGAGGAACCAATCTTAAGTTCAAGGTTGAACCCAATAATAAAAATATTAATTTAAAATATTTAACAACAAAAACCTTTTAAAAAATACATCCACCTCTTCATATAAAGATATCCACATATATATAAGAAAGGATCCTTTTAATAAAGTTTACCAAAGTGAATCTCATGCATAATAAGACAAAATTCCAAACTCATACTTCTCGATATCTATGCATATCAAACAAGAAAGGTCGATTTCATACCATCATACTCTTATAAGCATGCATAAATATTTCCACGAGTGTATTTCTCCTCCCTAAACATATATTAAATTCCCATCGCAGTTGTGAGGGTGCAATGACCTCCCAAACACCTTCGAACCTGTCACAACCTTGAGGGTGCGATGACTCAAAATCTTATTTCTCTTGCAGCAAATCCAACCTCTGTTCTCCATCACTGAAATCGCCCACTCAACAGATATGTCCTCTTTCACTGAAATCATCCTTGCAGATCTTTCTCACTCAATCTCTAATACCACTTGTCAGGCAACAAAAGAAAAAAAAGCATAAAACTAATAATAGAAAACCAAACACAACATAGAAGAAATCACACAATTGACAGACTGATTTATGTGGAAACCCAATATGGGAAAAAACCATGGGCAATGATAATCGATATTCTTATTATTCAAGGGAGAATTACAATAGACAACACAAGCATACAACCATCTTCTCCTCACATACACACTACATTCGACAGTATTGTGTCCTACTCAAACACTCTACACACATTGTAGTCTCACCTCTATGGGTATTCTCGTATATATAGCATCTCTCAAACAGTTAGACAAACTGATTATAACTAGATCCACAAATTACACAAACTATTCATAAAAGAATGCATGCATGAACATTCCTAATATAGTTGATATCCATGTGCATGTTACCACATAGGAATTGTTTGGCATGTTTCCAACACTATGTGCGTTTTTTACCTTGTTTAGCTACAAATTTCATTACGATATTCCCTTGAGCTATGTGCTAACTGACTGCAATCTAAACTAGTTGAGGCAAGGATTATATTGCGATAGTTGAAGTCATGTATGTTTCTTAGTGTAAATTTCATTAAATGAATATTATAATATGTATATAGGATGGAGAGACTAAGCCTCAATGCAATGGTGTCAGTTGTGAATTCAATAAATTAGCCAAACAATAAATGCAATGGCATTGATGAGAAAGTTGTAGATAAGTATTAGAAAATGAAGTAATAGAGATTCCACACAAACTTGTATTGATTTTTTTATTCATCAATGTAATTATATAAATATAAATATATGAATGCTTTGTTTAAATTTGGACTCAGTATCTTATCGCAATTATAACTAGTTGGGAGAATATCTCAACCACATAGTAAATTAGGAGATATTCTATCCCTCATTCAACAACCTCTTAAAACCACTCAATAGAGCTATTCATGTAGAGATATTTTGTACTTCCCAATAATATCTACAATAAAAAACTTATGTGACTAAATATTAACACATGGGAGAAGTATATATTAATTACTCCAATATACCCCCTTAATGAGTATTTGTCTTTTCCATTGAGATCTGCTCTAGTCTACTTCAACAAATGCATCTATATATTTTGAAGATGGTCCCACAATGAAAATATTTCATCTTCTATGATATTTGATTTTGATGATCTTTGTCTTCATCTTTTGTCTTCTGTGATCTTTAGCTTCTTCATCCTTGAGCTTCCCTCAATCTTCATCTTTGGTTTTCATATGGGGCTATGTGCACAAATTTGGTGGACAAAAAAGTGGCAAGGGTGTCAAAAAGAATGTGCACTCGCAAGAACACATGCTCATTCCTAAGAATGTGCATGTGTTCCTGATGTTAGAGGTTGAGAAAAACCCAAACCTTCACTCAGTGTGCCACATATGCATGTTTATAGGAATGAATGTGTGTTCTTAGGAACACACACACATTCTTACGAAGGCATGCACATTCTTAGGAACGTGTGTGTGCTCTTAAGAACGTACACATGTACCTATTGTGCCCTTTTCTAAGGGACCACATGCGTGATTTGTACACCTCATGTTTTCCCTTCATTTAGATAGAGAGGAGCACACCAACAAACAAAGACTCAAGATATCTTGCCACAATGCCCAAATCAATCCACGTATGCTTGAATTTTCCTCCCACTCTATTTATTTTTTAGTTTTATTTAATTAATTTAATATTGTATAAAAGAATCTAAAGTATAAAAGCTTCTAATCTTCTAGAAAAATCTCATCTATAAAATTCAGAGAGAGCCACCACTTTCATTGCCTAGCATTTCCCCTCTAAAAATAACTATAAATAATAAAAATAACTATAAATAATTTACAAGAAAAAGAGATGTGGAAAGGGACATTTTCCATATATTCCTCCTTTAATATCAACCTCCAAAATGGCCAACATACTTGGTAGCTTAAAAAACTCATGCTGGGAATGTGTGTGCCCCATTTCAATTAAATTTTGTCTTATAAACCCATTTGGAACCTACAACATTTATTCATTTAGGAAAAGGAACATGTTTGCATGTGTGGCTCTTCATCATTGCATCATATTCTACATTCATGGGTTATTTCTAATCTTTCTTTCCTCTAGTTTCCTCAAATGAAATTGTTGTTTGTAATACCTTTGTCACAAGTGAACTTCCATATCTTCTATTTTCTTGTTCACGAATTTCACTAATACTCTTCATTTTTTGTGTAATAGGAGAACATCATTATGTTGTATGCCTCACTCACCTTTTTTAATTTCTTAAAATATGTATTTGCATGTTTATTTTAATTTTATATTTTAATAAAAAAAACAACCTAATTTATATGTCACTCTTTATTAAATTACAACATATATTATTAAGATGGAACCTAGACACAATGAAAACCATACACAAGAAGACCAAGGCCCAAAAAACCCCAACCCAACACAACCACCAAACATAAACAAAGAGATTGATGAGGGGTTGGCCACAATGAGGTTTCTTGTCCATGAATTAAGGGGCACAAGAGAACATAAAATATTGTCTTTGGCCACTTCATTGGATGTCATTGCATCGTACATTGGAGGTTCCCAAGGGAAATTAACTAATATTTCTAAATACAGGTCTAGAATGTTATAGTTTTATAGGTCTAGAATGGATAGAAACCAAGTTAAAGACTTGGGTATTTCAAAACAAGAGTTGATGTCTCTTTTTATCGATCCTCGATCTGGACAAAAACCACCTGTCACTAAGAAATTCATTTGTATTGAATGGTGCATCCACCCAAAAATTATTAAAAACTAGATGGATAGGTGGTTCATGCTGTTTGATAAACTTCCTTGCAATTACAGGGAGGTGCCTGTAGAAATTTCGATACAAATTAATGTATTCCTGCGATTCTCCTGATCTAACAATTACTGCAACTTGTTAAATACATAATCGCTTCTACTATTATTGCGGAAGCAATTTAAACCACGATCTCAAGCACAATGCACAAAGTGAAATATCAATAGCACACAACACAGAAGTTTTACCGGGGAAAGCGTAAAGCTAAAAACCCCACTATCATATATTATGAATCATGAAACAATCTCATACAAAGCTCTAATCCAAGAGCTCTCAGTACAATACAATCGTCTCACACTGTCATACACAAATTA
>JASDQU010407179.1:0-10608 GCA_032191745.1 Picea mariana
AGTGGCTTCTTCAAAGGGTTGAGCATTTGGACATCTAAAATGAGGTAAGTCACTTTTTACTTTGATTCAATTTTAATTTTACGTAAAGAGATTTAAATATATTTTATTTATTTTTTTATTTTAAGTTTCAGAAGTAAAAGTTGATCTGAGAAATAAAATCAATCTATAATAATAATTGTTACATCTTTTTTCTCTTCTTTTCAATATAAGCACTCCACCACCTATTCCAAAATATTAAAAATACTAAAAGTAAATTAATGTTATCTTATATTTATCAAACATTAAAATAAAATAGATAAAATAAATCATATATCTTAATCTACTCGCCACCAAAATAAATATAAAAATACACCATATATTCATTCACAAATTTTTCAATTAATCATTCAATTAAAAAACCATTATCCCATGCATTAATCACTGAAATAAAATAAAATAAAAAATACACGATAAATTCGTGAATCAGAAACGATAGAAAAAACACAAAATAATAACATCCATAATAAATGTATGGTGTAAGATAAACGCATGCTATAAATCTATCGTTTCGCATCGAAGCTAAGGACACCATGCACCTTCACCGAAATTTCGAAGATATGGTAAGGAATCAGTACTTTTCACCATCTAGACCCTAGGATCAACGACCACGCGGAGGAAGAGCGAGCTAAAGACTTTCAATACTATTCATCTCCGCCCAATGCGTGTGGACCATTCTTTCCCATTTGAATTTCCACCTCAAATTTCAATCCATTTTAGATATCAAATCTTTCGTTAAATTGTAATTTTTCACAATTTTGACAACCTTTGGTTTCAAAACATTTTTCTATCTTATATAAACACATTTCCATAGGAACATTTTCATATCAAATGTTTAAAACATTTTTCTATCTTATCTTAGACGCACTTCATACAGAAAACTGTCTACGTATAACATTTTTCTAACTTATCTAGGGGCGCTTCTTTGTGAGACAATTTGTATGAGCGGCTGTTTAGAATCGATCAGATGGCCATGTCCGGAAAAATATGCAACGATGGGTCTGTGCAGGGCGAGTTAGTGACGCTTCCCGGCTTCAGATTCTATCCCACAGAACAGGAGCTGCTGGGATTCTATATGAAGAAAAAGATCCAAGCAGGCCACCCACTGAACTTCGATGAAATTATACCTACTATAGACTTGTATCAATATGATCCCTGGGAATTACCAGGTATGTTTAACTCTTTCCTTCTTCGCTTGTTTGAATTTGAAATTACATATTCAGACACTATTAACTGATCTATTGCAGGTTTGGCTCATGATGTTGGAGAGCGACAATGGTTCTTCTTCGTTCCAAGATATCATAAAAAATGCTCTCGGCCTAACAGATTGACTGTGTCGGGTTACTGGAAAGCCACCGGTTCAGACAGAGCGGTTCACAACGAGCACCTTCAGTGCATAGGTCTGAGGAAAATTCTGGTGTTTTATGAAGGAAAAGGCCCGCGAGGACAGAAGACGGACTGGATCATGAACGAGTATAGAATCCCAGATTTGAGCTCGTCCGTCCCAAAGGTGATCAGTTTGCCGCCGCATTTGTCAGTCTTCTGGTTTCATTTTAACCCAAATCTATTAAACCATAAGAAAAATAACTACTGAAACTATGTTTTCTTTTCGCCTTCACATTCAAAATAACAAAACATAGACGAATCGCTCCAACATACTATTTAGTAAACATAGATGAATGGCTAGGAATTTTTTTTATGGAATAACCCTCAAATCTTATTTAATATCAAAATACTATTTACCTAATCTAGGGTTTTATGGGTTAAATTAAAGAGGAGTTGTTTTGGTGGTTTCGTTGAATGAATGTATGTTGGCATGTACAGGAGAAATTGGATATGGTGTTATGTCGGATATACAGAAAGGCCGCTACTCAGAAGTCCATGGAACAACCAGGAAAATCTATTGACGTTGACAAAGAAGAACCGGTTTTTTTAAGTGACGGATATGAACAGAAGTCTCAATCAATGACCTTTAATGTCAGCTGCCAATCAAATCCAACGACAGAGGGCAATGTTTCTTCATTCCATTATCTGAAGCAGGAGGGTTTATGTTCCTCTGTAAGTAAAACGAAGGATGAATCTAGTCTGTTTGACTGCCTGGAACCGATGTTTTGTGAAGAAACTATGCTATTGAGTACCCCTAAAACCTGCAAGCCACTGCAATTAGAGTTGCCCAAGTTATCGATGGACTTTCTGTTTAGCCAGGCGATAGAAACTCCTTATGCTCTTCTGTCTACCCCATCACCGTTCCAGATTCCATTATAGAAGTATACCGGCTTCATAAAGTGACGTGTAATTTACATTCCTTGGTCAAGTAATTGAAGCATATGTGGTTTATGAAAATATATTGATGACATTTCTCATTGAAGCAATCTACGCGTTTTAGATATCACGCGTTTCGGACACTCTACAAATCCATTTGTTTTTTTCTGTCAAAATTTCTATTGCAATTAGGTGAAATGTATGGGAGCGGACACTATTGCGAAGAACGGTAGTTGATTGATAGGACTGCTGGTAAAGAATACAAATTGTTTACATTCAATGTATATATTTTGCAGCGAACCAATGATTAGCTGATTGCAATGTACTAAAGATCAACGCACTTTACAAATGGAGTAAGCTAACTAGCACAGCCGCTAATTTGCTGCTGGTGAATGCCGAAAGATTTACATGGCTGATAAAAAAAATCTAGCGTTAAAAAAAACTCAAAAAAAATTTGTGTTAAAAAAAACTCAGTAAAAATGTCAGGCTCATGCATAAAGAAAACTCTTCACATCTCAACCAGATAACTTTCACTGACAAAAGGATGAAGAATAATTAAACGTGGCAATCATATGATGTTACAGTAACTTCTTAATATGATTAGGTAAATGTTAAAAAGTAAACAGGTAAAGGATGCATTTATAAATGCAAAGAAGTTATTAACAATAAATCTGATTCATTGATTTTGGAGGACGACTAAGAATATGCCAGCATCTTCAATGCATAACCATCAGATTAGAATTTAAGATTAAAAGATCATTAATTGTGCCCATCTCCAATAAGTATACGGCTTTGGGTGTAACTAGGAAGCAACATCTGATTAAATGGGTTTTAATTAGGTTATATTTTCAAAAGTAGTCTGAATCAAAATTTCATGCATATCATAATCTTGCACTAAGTGTTTTGCTTCATTTTAAATCAACCCGAATGCTCAGAAAATCAATCAGAATTTTGGATTGGCCTTAAAACCTTAAAAAAAGGTAACTCTTGAAAAAAAAATTGCTCCCCCGCTCCTTTAATAATTGTTTGCATTCAACATATATTATTTTCTGTTAATCAATGATTAATTGATTGCATTGTATTTAATTAACTGATTATATTGTACTTAATATTGATTATATTGAACTTAATATTAAGACACCTTCCTAATTGTTTACATTCAAATATATTATTTTCTGTGAATCAATGATTAGTTGATTGCATGGTACTTAATGTTAACGCACCTTCCTTGCCATGTGTCTTTAAATTCCTTCTTTCTTATTATTAAAGATAATAAGATAATAATTACCAATTTAAGAAAGCACTACCTTTCTATAGCTCGTAGCTCCCAATCAGTGGTGGGAGAAGACTCCTGGATTGAATGCAAGACTGTAAACCTTAACAAACCCTTTTGAACCCTACATTAATCAGGAGTTCGAGCAAGGTTCGCAGCACCTCAAAGCCAGGCCATGAAGCAGACTGCCAGCTTGCAGTAAATTGCGGGGATAGTAAACAGACCTCCATCCTGCAATAAAGTACAGGCTGATGAATCGATGCGGCAGTCCCTGCAAAATCCTTGATCAGTGGAGTTGACGTAAGAGGAAAGTTACCACAAATATGTGACTTAGAATCAAAGACCTCATCAAGTGAAAACCTGAAATTAAATTTTATTTTTCTGTTTCTGTTAGGGTTATGGTTGGAGATTATAAAATTGGAATATAGGTTGGAGATTAAAAATTGGAATATATTTGAAGCAAAACAATATTTTTTGAGAAAATCTTCATGCATTAAACAAAAAATAATTTATTTAGGCTAGATTCTCATCATTCAATGTGTTACATTTTTTTAAGAGATTAAATATTCGATGTCTGAAAAATACAGGATGTATATCTATTTATACTGAAGTTTAATTTCATTGCTATTTTCAAAAGGTGTTTTTATCTTTAAAACTGTTTCATTTATCAATATTAATTTCATATTTAAATAAGTTTTTTGTTTTAAATTTAAATTATTATTTGATTATATTAAAAATATTTAAATATAAACCAAAAATTTATATATTATTTAGAAAATTAAAATCTCAAATATTTATGATATTTAATTATCATAAAATAAATAAATAAAAACATTAATTAAACATAAAAATAAATAAATTTATTGAAAAAACAAAAAAAAATATTTAAATAAATATATTCATTAATTAAAATAATATATTATTTAATTTACTAATAAAATAAATAAACAACTATGTTAAAAATATTTTAGAAGCTTCTCCTAAATTAAATATATTGAAAATTAAACATCTTCATATATAAATATATTGAAAATTAAACATCTTCATGTATTAAATATATGCAAAATTAAACATCTTCTAAAGGAAATGACACTTAGATAACTTTTGTTATAATTACAATGGTTTATATTTCATTCATCTATAATATTCTATAGTGTGTAAAAATATATATGGAAAAGTAAACATCTTCTAAAGGAAATGACACTAAAATAATTTTTATTATAATAATTTTTATTTAATTCATCTCTAGTATTCTATGTAAAAATCAATAAAATATGGTATTTTATTTTATTCTATAAGTAAAGAGAGGTATAAACATCATCATTCATATTTTATTTGTTTATATAAAGTATCATGTAGTGTGTAACGTACCCAAAATTCACTTTAATTTTTTTTTTAAGGTAATAACACTTTAAGCGAGTGTCATCGTAAACATAGATTCGATTCTCATTTTTCCTTAATATGTTTTGCTGGATATGTTTTAGAATACCCAATAATTTGAGCAATTTTATCTTAAGCATCAAATGTAGACTTTTGTTGCATTCCACATTATTCTCATATCTTAAATTAAAAAGGATTTCGAATGACTTTACTCCTAAGTCTCAATATATGTTACACGGAACCTCAAAGTTGGTTTATCATTTCATCCAATCATAGAATAGCTTCTATCTTGTTTTATTTATGATATTGTTATATTCTGAATTAGTTATGTTTTAAATGTACAATAGATTTTTTAATGTACTCATGAGTTTTGTTTCTTTTATAAACATAATTAAATATTTTATTGTATTTTAAAAAAATATATTTTGGTACGCAGTGGAAGCAAAACATAGCACAGAACCAAAGCATAAACGAGCTAGATTAAATAAGCATTAAATCAAGAGTAACAAATACACACTTGACACAACGATTTATGTGGAAACCCAAATCAAGAAAAAACTACTAACAATAATTATTGATCTTCTTCTATTCAAGGGAAAATTACAGTAACCAACTCAGACATACAATCATCCTCTCCTCACACAATGTACTCGCTTGCGCTCGCATTGTACATTGCACTCACATTGTCCTCCCATTGTCCTCTACCTCTATGGATATGCTCGTATATATAACATCTATCACTCAGTTATACAGACTTATCATGAACATATAACATAGTTACACAAACAATTCATAAGTAGATTACATGCACGTACGTGTGCATGTGCATCTACATCTGCATGTGCTCGCATGGGAAAAATCGTTGGCATGTTTCCAACAATATCCACCTTCTCAAAAATTTACCTGATATATCATGCCCTTAATTAATTTGTCCATCACCTTCTCTTCAAGAGAATCCAAACACCATCAGAGCTCCGCAACTTCTCTGACAATACCATTACGTGAACATGCCTGCACGATTCACTCTAGCATGGACCATTATGTATCCATCAGTAACCTGTTTAATAAACCGATGTACTTGTCCAAATCTCATGAATCATAACCATAGACCAAATCATTGCAACCACTGTAGCTGATATTTGTGCTTCTCTATTTGAAGCACCCATTTCTATGATCCTGGCCTGGTTTTGCCATGTGTCTACTAACAACACCAACTGCATGTGAAATGTTGACCATTTCTCCATCGCAATATTCAAACTTCCTACTAGCATATAATACTCGAGACATATAACCCTTTTCTTTTTCATCAATTAGGACATAAACCTGAAGAGAATTTACAATGGAAAGCCAAAGGGATTTTAAGAGTTTCACATTATTCACACTGAATTTCCTGAGTATCTTCACCACATACTTCTATTGTGATAACCAAGCTTACCATATTTCTTGTCTCTGTGTATTCCATGCCCAAAATCTATTTTGCTGCTCCCAGATCCTTCATAACAAACGTCCTAACCAACTGAGTCAGCCTGTTGATCTCAACCATGCCTGTGCTTGCAATAAGCATAACATAAAACACCAAGATAATGAATACACCATAAACACAATGGTTATACTCACTTCTTGTAAAATTTGTCTCAACATGAAGGAATTAAACATCTTGTACCATTTGCCTAGCATGCTTCAGGCCATACAATGATTTTTGAGTTTGCAAACAAATATCCTATTGCAATTCTGAACTAACCATTCTGGTTGTTCCATATACATCCCCTTATAAAAGGAGATTCACCAAACACTGCATCTTTGTCCATGATGATTCTATGTGTACTAGGATCCCACAGTCTGCACCCCTTAACATCATCACCATATCAAAGGTATACCTGTTTGATTTGTGTCCTATTTAGAAAGCTGATAAAAAACCATAAGAATCCCAACTGAATAATTTCATATTTGAGTAATTACCTGATGACATGTTCATACCTCTTCCTGAATCTTTTTGTCTTTTGCAACTGATGGTGACCGAGTTACCAAATAGCACAATCGCTTTTGTCCACAACTATTGTTGCAACTTGGAATTACTTAACATGCCTATTCGATCCCAAATTCCTTGCAATAATTTCCAAGTTCCATGGATATGAACTTACCTTCATCGTATATTCTCAAACACTTGATTGTCCTGCTAACAAATCATCCTTTCTACAGACCCACCTTTCTAAACTGGACACACTACTCCACCTCGAATTTTGCATTCGAAAAACTTTGACCAAATCTGGAAAAACCAACCAAGTAAACCTTCACCACTTATCTCCAAGCCCATTTACAATGGAGTTCACCAACCCTTTTATAGGTTTCATTACATGCAATCCATGGACACAATACCATGGGATACCCAAAAGACATGGACCCGAAAAACCACCTACTTTGACCTAAAAACAGATTTAACTCACAAACTCTTTCACCGAGTCAATCTTAACCCAACATACATGCCCCCCCCACATATTCAGTCTACCTAAATCTATGTCTAGACTTTTCATAGGTGATCTGATAAACCAGGGGTAAGCATGCCTATCTAGGTCTTACAGACATATGCCCATTTGCATGTAATCAATAATTTCTACAACTCCAAAGTAAATAGGTTTTTATTTATTTATTTCACGGTGACTCAACCATCACCGCCCTGCACCTTCTATGTGAACACAGGTGGAGAGACACAACTGATAGAAAAAACTTCATCAACCATACTTGTAGCTAAATTTTCTTCTATTGTAGTGTCCTCGTTGGATGCTTGTTGTCTTTTCCAACAATCCTTCTTGAGATGCCTAGATTTTCCATAAAACCAACATTTTTCCTTACCCTTATTGTCTTTTGACTTAGACCTGGTTGTACCTTTCTGATCTTGCACTCCTGTAGATCGACCTCTCACCACCATTGCTTTTGTTGTTGAGGTTTCTTTACCAGATGTTTTCCTCATCTCCCTAGATAACAAAACTCCCACAACAGTGCCATAATCAATGGCATTCGTTGTGTTAAACCACACCGTTGTGACCAGATGATCCCAAGTCTCAGGCAACGAACACAATAGTGTAACCGCCTTGCCTTCATCTTAAAAATTTTCTTCCATAGCAATTAATTAACAAATAAGAGTATTGAAAACATTCAAGTGATCAACAATTTTTCTACCTTCTTTCATCCGCAAGTTGTAAAATTGTCTCTTCAAGACGATTTTGTTTGACAAATTCTTTGGCATATACATACTCTCTATTTTGGTCCACAAACCTGTTGTTGTCGTCTCTTCAATAATGTTAAACAATACCTCATCTGCCAGACACAGGTGAATAGTACTGAGGGATCTTGCATCCAGATCCTCCTAGTCCTCGTTTGTCATGCTTGTCGGTTTCTTTGACTTTCCACCCAACGCATTTTGCAATCCTTGTTGCACAAGAAGATCCTGCATCTTGAGTTTCCATAGCGCAAAACTATTCTTGTCGCTAAATTTCTCCACCTCAAACTTGGAACTCTGCACTTTCGCCATTAACAAAAAAACTCCAAAAAAAAACAGTGCTTATAAAACTGAAACCTTTTATAGTGAAGGATTTTTATTATATTTAAAATTAAACCCCAAAAATATAAACTTTCATTAAAAGGTTAAAGAAACTTAAAAAAAGAAACTTTTATTAAACCACCCTTTTACCTTTTTAAAAACCTCACCTTTTATTAAAAGGTACCTCCATGATTTAACCCACGATTCTCCATAACATTTGTCTCGTATGTTTAATAAAAGAGAACGTGACCTCATCCACCCTTTATATGAAGTGTTTAATAAAAGAAAATCCCCTTCAAACTTTGACTTTTATACCATCGATTTTTCCCAAACCATGAATTTTTTTTTTTTTTAAAGATTGACGCTCCTCGGAGTATTGAAAGGGAGCGCGAGTTTGTGTTCAACAATCCTTTATTATGGATGGGGGAGCACCGATTTGTAGACGTTGTGATGCACAGTGTTCGTCAATTTTTTGTGAGAGAGTCGGTGTGCTTCTAACACTATTTAGGGAGTGTTGATGATTTTAAATTTCTTGCGTTCACTAAAGATCTGCACGTAATTCGTTTTGGTTTACCTGAGGAACTTAGATAATTCTCCTTGGCTCTAATACCACTTTTTGGGCAGTAGAAGCAACACATAGCACAAAACAAGAGCATAAACGAGTTAGAATAAACACGCATTAAATCAAGAACAACAAACACTCATTTGATACAGTGATTTATGTGGAAACTCAAATCGGGAAAAAATCACAAGAAATGATTATGGGTCTTCTTCTATTCAAGGGAGAATTACAGTAGCCAACTCAAGCATACAACCATCCTCTCCTCACACAATGTACTCGCTTGCACTCGCATTGTACATTGCACTCACATTGTCCTCTACCTCTATGGGTATGTTCGTATATATAACATATATTACTCAATTACACAAACTGATCATGAATAGATAACATAGTTACACAAACAATTCATAAGTAGATTACATGCGCACATACATGTGCATATGACCACATACAAAAAATTCATTAGCATGTTTCCAACATACTCTATATCACATGTGGTATATCACATATGGGTTAGGGTGTTGAATCTTAACCCATTAACACAATTGTGAAACTTAAATCAACATGGAAACTTAAATTAATAAGGAGAGAATGACGTGGGGTAAATTTACCATGCCATTAACCTTGTTTGGACAACGTTGGATACATGGCTTAACCCAACCATTCTTTGTCACATTACTATGTTCACATGGTTGTCTGCACAAAGAGGCAATAGAAGTATTTCAGTTTATGGGAAAGGTACTAAGCACTAGGCTCAAGGTTTTGCTCGAGCCTCGAAACAGAGGTGAGTTGGGTAACCTTCCATTGTTTGCCAATAATCGTGGGGTTTGGCTTCAACATATTAGTTTTTTTCGTTTACTCTACGAAATTTTGACTTCCAATCCGTCTAAGGAAAGTTTGACTTCCAATTCCACAGCCAAGGGATAGGGTTGTACTTCGTTTTTCTTCTCTCCAAGAACAAGGTATAGGGTTGTACTTCGTTTTTCTTCTCTCCAAGAATAGTTATGAAAGAAGGATATTTGTTGTCTGACCCTGAAGATGGGTTTACTCGTTGTTTGCATCTCTTTTCTTTTAAACATCTGCATGAATGAATCTATTTCTGGGTACACTTTATGTAATTGTATGAATAGATTGTCTCTATGCATTTTTTCAAGTTTTCGAAGAGCAACTTTCCTTCATTTCTATTCAATGTGATCATTTCTTTTTCTCTTGAGTTTAAGTATTACTCTTCAAGTCCAAAAGAAAATAGTCGGACCCTCTAGTTTAATACCCAAAAGAATGCAGAAATTTAGAGAATTTGTCTTCAGTGGTTACAATTGTTTCTATGTGGACTAGGTCCATAAAATGTTAAAGATTTCAACGTATTACTCATTAAGAGGAGTTGATAAATTTTTTCACGGATAAAAGTTTTCCTGAATTTTTCGTCGACCCCACTTAGCGATTTTTCCATGGTATTATAACCTTAGCCCCGATTATTCACCTAGGAAGGAGCTTCCCCAAGGCTCCTCTCGAAAAATATGGCTAAAATACGTGTCTGTTGTAGCATAGGAATTTTCC
>JASDQU010407182.1:0-10608 GCA_032191745.1 Picea mariana
ATCAATAAGTCATCACCACACAGACACAAACAACACAAGATGTATGTACAATTTTCCTTTTATTATGGACTACAATCCTTGGGTTATCAACAACAACTGAATAGAGTTACAACTCCACAAGAGCACCAACTCTATAATGAAAGACTCAGCTTACACAACTCAATACAAACTAAGAAGAGATATCAATCATCAACAAATACCAATATGTCAATAGGTACGCAACCAGTCAGTAGTGAAACACATGTATGTACGTGCCCTACCAATAGTACAGCCCGTGTATGTACACAACCTTTCTGTACTACAACCCGCGTATTCCTTCTCAACAATTAGGGTTTTATCTACATGAAAAATTTAGATCCTCTACAGCCTTCAGTCACATTCACTTCTGTCTTTCACTGTCCAATCTGTACAATAATCAATCTCAACACATCCATACTCTCCAACAACTTATTCATGCTCCTCAACTATACAATATGAATGCTACTTAATCATGTATATGCAACCCGTATACTATGGAAATCATATTTGTACTGAACCATAAGAGTGTTTCTCACTCTATCAATCAACCAAAATAAACATATCACATCAAACATACCAAGAATGCCTCAAGCATTCACCATACAATAAGCAAGAGTATCCAACAAGACAACTATGTAACCATACCAAAGTTTCTATGGCAGATCTGAGCCCATAGAATGGAGATATAGAACTTGCTTCAGACTTCAAGAACCTGGCACATCTCACACTCAAGTATTCATGACTTTATTCCAATTGTACACGCTCTGTCCTCCTTCACCCCACGTGTGTACGCGCTCTGGCTCATTGTAGCTCACGTATGTACGCTCTTTGGCCCATTGCTTCTCTCGTACTCCTTTAGAAACTAGGGTTTCTGAACTTTTGAAACTTTCACCATCAAGATATCATAATTATGAAACTTTGATGCGTCTATGAGATCCTCCAGTCACTCTCTCTCTCAGAATAGATCTTCAATATATGCTCAAGAGATGTATTTACAAGAGACCCCTTGCCTCTTATTTATACTCTCCAAGTAGCTTCCTTAGAAGCAACTTCTAGGCCACTTTGTCCACATAACCACTTTTTCCACATAATCACTTATGTCCAACTTTGTCCAATTTTCCACTTGTCCATATATCCAATAGCCACTTAACCACTTAACCCACTTTCCTCATTTTAGGGTTAACCCTCTTATAACTACTTCCATAATTAGAATTTTCTCCATTTGCTTTATTATTTAAATAATCCTCTTTGACTTTATCACTTCACTTTATTATTTAAATAATTTCTTTTTTGTAATCACTTTGACTTCTTTGACCTTTTGGGGCTTCTAGCCATCATATGAGGGTCCTCCAACTTCGTAAGGCCATAACTCTCAAACTGTGAGGAGTTATGTGACGTTCCACATACCACCAGAAATGGAATGATAAGCACTATCCATCTAGGATAGTTTCAATGACAAATTCATTAATATTCATCTCATTATTTCATAATCAATCATGGGTTCTCTAACCATAATTCTAGGATAACTCAACCGCAAAGCGTCTTCCCATGAGGGATTTCACCATAAGGGGACCACTTTGGAGTTCATCCATTTCTACTCCCTATCAATCATGACAAGACAATAATGAGTCATCTTTGCATCAGTCCAACTATGCATCATATAACAACACATTGATCCATCTTCATCTATGCATCATATATCAATGACAACTCATTGATCCATCTTCATCTATGCATCATATATGAATGAAAACACATTGATCCATCTTCATCTATTCATGACATCATAGGACTATGACTCCACTTGACATCAATCCATTGACATCAAGGACAATACATGATCCATAAATCACTACATCAATATATTATGACAAGATATTTTTCCTTTGACATCAATCCTTTGGTATCAATGATGGAAACATGTAGACATGGCATTTCTCTACATCAATAGTCATCTTAATCACATCAATGTGACTATCTCTCCCCCTTTGACATCAATGTCATAGGGCCATTCTCTCATTGGGAATGCTCCCCCTAATTTCTCCCGTTGACTGAATGCCTTTGATATTCCTCTGAATAATCTGTCCCCTTTTTAACAAGGGAAATCACTCTGATGTACTGCTGAAAAAATATTGCTCATGCTCCCCCTTATTACCATCGCTCCCCCTGGAACTGTGCCTCTGTTCTCTTTCTCTAAGTATAGGGCTATTTTTCCAAGTATTTACCTTTATATATGATAAATCTCTCCTCCTGGAATCATGGGATGAAGAATGAATCCCCCTATGGGTATGTATCCCTCTATCTTCTCTGCAATATGAACAATATGCTACCACTGCAGTATGCTTCTGCTGCAAATGCTATTGCTCAACCAAAACATAGATCGACCTCTCTTTCTATGATGATCCTTGGACCTGTCCATGCATCAAACTCATGCCATACCATACATCATGAAGCAAAAGATATGTCAACAATGAAATACAGAATCATGAACAAAACATCAACCAAGTACATCTTGTGCCATATTGTGTGCCAACCATGCACAACACCCATGTACATCAACCATGTACATCATTACCATAGAGTATGTGATAAGATATCATCAATGGAGTGTATTAACCATATGCCTCTACCAACATACCAACAATGTGCCACAAACAAGTGTCATATCACTCATGATATTCCTCCACCATGAACCAAGTGCCACAACCATGTATCTTAATCAATCAAGTGTCTCAACTATATCATCCCATATATCATGTACCAAAGTATATGCTAAATAGGTAATACCAATGGTGTAATTTAGCCAAGTACTATCATCCACAAACATATACCATCTATGAGTGTATCAACATGCACAAAACATGTATCACCACATGTACCAAGCAAGTACATCACCCATGCCCAAAATTTCAACATGATGAACTACAATCAGGATGTGTTCCCATACATGTATGCTATATCAACCATAATCCATGTGCCAATCATATTGCTAGTAGGTGCCTCTATCAATGTACCAAGTGTGTACCAACCATACATCAACTATAGATCAAGCTATGACTCATCAATGGTGTACAACATGACCACTTCATCAATTCATCAACTCATCAACTACATGTCCCAATATGTAGCCCATCCATATGCCAAATGCATGCACCAAGATATCCAACAAATATGCTTCCAATAATACATCATAAGATATATGAATGAAACTCAAATATGTATCAACCATGTTTCCTAACAGATCTGCCTCAATATCCATTCACTACAACAAATACTAAACAACCAAAAATACATGCACTAGAAGTGTGCCTCAATAGATCAATGATATCTCTAGCTATCATCATCATGATATATCTCATAACCAAAGTACCATAACTTAACTTTCACAACCAACATTGTTCCTCAACATAAAAGTGTCTCAATCCACACTCTAGGGTTAGTACCATGCATCAAAGATAGTCTTCCAACACTTAACCATATGCCATCACCATACATACATCAATTATGTATGCCAACATGTAATCATGAAAACCTGCAACAAACCATGTCAGATCCTACAACAAACCATGTTAGACCTTGCAACACAGAGTTATACCTTTATACCATGCTGCAACTTATGTGCATAGCATTTTTCCCAAGGCTCTTTACCACAGATACGCGGCCTGCTACACAGACAACTCACATATGTACGTGACCTATTCATAGGTCAGCTAGCGTATGTACGTGACTGTTACCATTGTAACCCGTGTATTACTTTTAATATGTCAAATTTGAGCTTACCTTAAAGCTGTCATTCTGTTTTGATTGTTCAGTTTTCTTCACCCACTTCTGAAGGTGTCCCAACTCTTCAGAACTTGAGCTCTGAGCTTCCATGTTTTCAAAAATGTCTTCCTTCCTAACTTCATTCCTACTTCTATTCATTCTATATGAAGTCCTCATCACGGACTTTCTTCTTGTGATCCAAAAATTCTTGGATATGTGACCAAATCCACTACAGCTATAACATCTCATGATGTGACAATGAGCAGCAATGTGTGCTACTTGATTACATCTCCAACATCTTAGGGTGTTATGAATTCTTTTATTATCTCTCCTTGCATAAAATCTGCATTCCAAATCTTTGTGACCATATTCATTACATGAGTAACAGTCACCATGAAAAACATTTTCATACCTTTGATTTGGTGTCTCTCTTATTTGAGGTGTAAATATGGCTTCTTGATGTCTTCCTTGCTTTTTTCTTTTGAAGATTTCCTTTCCTTGTGTATATGGTTGACTTGAAACATTATTTCCATCCTTTGAGAGTGAGGGACTTACCTCATGCTTCTTTGAGGTGCTTGCTTCAACATGTGTAGCTTCTTTGTTGTATCCAAGACCTGATTTATCATTTGGTGATCTTTGAATATCCAAGATCTCATTCAAGATTGTTGAGATATTCAAGAATTTGTTTGAATTCTCTACTTTCTTTCTAAGATCAACAACTTCATCTTCCAACTTATGACATGACTCTTCCTTTTCATTTACTTGATTCTTTAATAGTTCCTCTATCCTTTTGGCTTCTTCAATTTGGGTCTTGAGATGGACATTAACTTCAAGACTTTTGCTAATCTCATCATCTACCTTCTTATGTTCTTATATTTCATTCTTTAGTCTTTTGATCTATTCTTCTTTTTCTTCTAGTTGAGTCTTTTTACTTTCTTCTTGTTCCTTCAACATTTCCTTTAACTTCATGATATGCCTTTGACTCTTTTTAAGAAACTTTTTAGTGTTCTCAGAAAGATAGCTATATTCTATGTAACAATCGTCATAGTTGTATTCAAATCGAACCCATTCAACTTTCTTTTTAATCTCTGATAGTTCTTATTCTACTTCTTCCATGGGATAACTAGCATCTAATTCTACACAAACCATTTCTAGATTTTCTTCTTCACTTGTAGAGAAATATTCAACATCATCACTTTTTGAAATATTGAAATCATGGGATTTTGGAGATTCTTTACCTTCATTGATCTTGATGGCATTGTCTTCAAGCTATTCCTTTTATCTTTGGTATGTCTTCTCTATATTTATCCATAGATCCTTGGAGGAAGTGCATTGTCCCATGCTCTCTTTGATATAACTTGAGAGTCCACTAAGAATGGTCTTGAGAGACAATGCATCATTCTTATTTTCTTCCCTTTGAGCTGGAAACTTTGACTTGTTCTTCAAAGGAACTGATCCACCAATAGCTTCTTTCCAAACATCCTCTCCTATTTCCTTCAAATTCACTTTCATTTCTATTCTCCATGTAGAATAATTTTCCTCATCAAGGATTGCAACTTCATCATCCATTTGTGTGTCCATGGATCTCCTCCAAGATTGTTAAGGCTTATAGTGGAGGCTTGCTCTGATACCAATTGTTGGACAGACCGACCACACTGAGAGGGGGGGGGGGTGTGAATTAGTGTAGTGTTCTTTTTAAAATTTTCCCTTCACAAAACTTCTTAGTTAGCAATCACCATTTACTCATCACTTATTACTGTCATTTATAACCAGTTAGATGTGAACATATATCAGCAACATATGCTAGCAATATATATCATCAATAAGTCATCACCACATAGAACACAATATGTATGTACAATTTTCCTTTTATTACAGACTACAATCCTTGGGTTGTCAACAAAAATTGAATAGAGTTACGATTATCCATGTAGGATAGTTTCAATCAAAAATTCAATGATATTCATCTCATTATTTCACAATTAATCATGGGTGTTGTGAGGGAAATCTCCTTATGGACTAGAAAATAGGGTTAGACTTTGCAAGTAGATATGACCAAGGGAAAATCTACTTTCTACCTTCGTCCCCAGACTTAAATCCAATTTCTTTTCAGTAAATGCATGGCTAGATCAACTTACCTCGTTCCAGGCGTTCGATGTCGATCCCTTGTTGCACTTGATCTCTTGTTCATAGTTCTCCTTTCCAACGCTAACCTGCATACAAGACAAGCAACAACTACACATGCATCTTACCTATAGACTAACAGGTTAGAGATTCACACATGTACTTAACAAACTATGAATAACTCATGAATTGGGATGAGAAAAGAATTTTCTTTATTACTTTGAATGAGTCAACTTACAAAAGTCGAAACCGGCCACTGCTCCACGAACCTGATCCTGGGCTCCTCTTCAACTGTCCTCCAACTGCTTTGCTTTGTATCTCTTCTGGCAAAAGCATGGCTAAAGGGTTGGGACAATGGGAATATGCAAATGGGCAGAGTTTCTTTGCTATACTTTTCCTTCTTCTAAATGGGACCCCTACCCCTTCTTTTATAGGCTAGAAGGAGCTAGGTATTTGGACGAACCCTTGGCCATGCATGGCCAAGAGTTTCAGTTAACTCACCCAAATATGTGTGTTCCGTCAACAAATTTCCTTTTTTCATGCTTTTGTCAGTCCACACGGGCTGTTTTAGGTTAGACAGTGTGTACACGCATGCAGTAATGGAGTAGGGCGTATGGACCCTTATAAAAGAGGTTTTTTAAAGAGTTGTTCAATAGTGCTTTGGCACAGAAGGGATCTGAGATGGCCTGATGCCAGATAAGCATGTATGGTGAAATTTAGGGTTATAACAGATGCCCCCTAATGTGTGAGGTCAAAAGAGCATCTGATGGCTAAAATTCATTACCAATCTNATCCATGTCATATAACTATATAAAGAGTAGTCGTGAACAATACACAACGGAGCTACATCTCGAAATCAAAAAGATATACATATAGAGTATCCATCTTCTAGAAGCTGATTCACCCTGATGGCTGGAGATGAGGTCTTCAGAGCTCGAGCAATGACTTCAAAATCTTCAAAACTCAGGTAGGAGTGTAATATGAGTGTATAAATGCACTACCCAGAGGTCTTCGACGGCTCGTCGGTCATGGACTTGATGATCAGACTGAAGGCTTCATTGATTTCGAACAAGGACTTGATTGGACATTCAGGATGGCTAGGCATGAGGGCAAGAGACAAATTGCAGAGGGGCCGACTCAGGCTTGGTGACAAACTTCCCTTGGATAATAGCACAACAAATGACGAGACTCAGGCAGCATGGCATTAACATAAGTTTACGAGGCAAGAGACAACGCAAACTCTCCATATGTTTGGAAGAATAACCAAACGGGGGAGGAAACGACTCTATGTAGTGAGAACAACTTCCCAAGGTCATATTAAATCCCAAGGTTTGATGAGAAAATGGACATATGTGCTCTATCCAAGGGTGACTCATTATGCTGCCAATAAAGAAAATACTTTTCCCTTCCTCTTTTTGGGTATATTTGATTTTTTTTTGTCTTTTTCAATAATTTTGGAAAAAAGAATAAAGGAATGTTACGTTACAACGGAGGAATGAGTGTTACAAACATACAAGTTCAAGGAACAAGGACAAGACTGATGTTCAAAATAATGATACTCGGGAAAAATCCTCCAGGGGCCAAAGGTGTCAAGACGCAGAAGCAAACTGCTACAAGGCTGACGTATAAGGTATGCAAACGTGGTTAAAAAAACACACAATGGTAATGTCCTTCGATGTGAGTTTAACGAGCCCAGAGAAGGTAAGCTTGACGGTTTTTCATATTTAGAGAGTCTGAAAAAACAGAAAATGAGACTCCATTGAGGTACCTTTTTCAAAGGTAGTCTAGTCGGTTCGAAAAAGGGGTAAACTAGCACCGACAAGATGTCTATTCAAAACCATTTTAATGAGTGTGATAAGGGCAAGATCACTCGACTATTTTTTCATTTTTAAGGAGTCTGAAAAATGTTTAACTATGGACTCTGTCAGGAATGTTTTTCTGGACCAATTTAACGAGTGTGAAAGAATAAGGTCACTCGACGATCTTTTCAATTTTAGGGAGTCTGAAAAGAGCTTAACTATGGACTCCGTGGCGGTTCCTTTTTTGTAAGTTTAGTCCCTCAGGCCCGAAAAAAGGGTAAAATTATACCTGAGAGTACTCTTCTATAGAACTGAAGTTACATAGAGTATACCCTTGTTCGTACAATTGACCATCCAGACCGAAAAATGGGTAAACTACTGTCGGACATACGTGACTTCAAATTTCAGTTTAACGAGTGTGAAAGGCCACAAGATCGCTCGACAATCTTTTCATTTTTAGAGGGTCTGAAAAGGGCTTAAAAGAAGACCCGTTATTTTTTGGGAGTCCTAAGGGTGAGGTCAAGAGCGAAGAAGAATCATGCAAATGAGGCTGAAACTCGTATTCAGGAAAAACTACAAGGACTCCTGAGCCTACAGTGTTGTAGAGACAACATGGATACCATAATGCAACCAGGATCTACCTAGGGCACCCATGTTCCGGTAAGCTCTACCACCAAGTTGTGACACTTCTAAAGCAGATATGATGGTTCTGTGTCACAAATTGGTGGGATCAATCATATGGAAAAGGAAAAAGACAACGAGATACAAAAATCAGGGTAAAAACCTAACCTATATGCTCAAGTTGGTCGTCGGAAAAAAATTCCACGAACCATCAAAAAATACTCAAAACTCATTAAAAAAAAATAAAAAAATAAAAAAAATCCCAATACCCGATCAACTCCCTCCTATGCAACTCCTGAATCACTCTAAATGGTTTTTGGTATAAAGAAAATGATAAGGGAGGCCAAAAAAGTGACAAAAAGGCCAAAAAGTCTATAAATAGAAGCTAGCAACTCATTATCACCATTGTTGATTTGGAAATTGACTCTGGAGCCAAAAGACCCCCTTTGATAAAAGTGGTGATTCTAGGAGCTACAGTGGACGAAACGAACTTCTGTCTGGACCAAGTAAGTACAAACTCTCTTATATTGCATTTTATGTCTTTATTTTTGCATTGGGTTTCATTTTTTAGGGGGGCATCGACCTTTAAAAAGTCGTCCCTAGGTCCACACGGGCTGTCTTAGGATAGGCCGCATGTACATTCAGGCAAATTAAACTCTGCACGCGTGTACACGTGACTGTTGCCATTACAGCACGCGTGGGCCCCTTTATTAAATGAAAAAGACTTTAAAAGCAAGGGTTAACTCTTCTGAACCTTTTTGTTTTGCAGGATGTATGTCCACTGGAGAGAAAGAGAGCATGAAGAGGTTAGTGAGTTGGTTGGGGAAGACCCCAATGCTGTGGCTACTTTGATGCAATGTGGGTTACTCAAATTTTTCTTATGTCCTTTTATGCGGGCACAACCTAGGCTACTTAATGCCTTGATTGACTATTGGCATCGAGATGCAAAGGCATTCATGTTAGAGGGGCAGTCACTGGTGCCCACAGTCGAGGAAATTTACTTTTTGACTGGCCTCTCTAGGAGAGGGGAACCAATCAAATTCGGGACTTTTCCTACGGGGCCGCATAACATAGCAGAATTGATAGGTCTATAGTGTGCAGATGATACAGACCACTCGAGCACGCAGGTGCCCATAAGCAATATCACTGACTTATCGCTGCAGGTGATAGTATTGCTTATTGGGCAAATTATTGGTTCTGCGGCTCTACATTAGGCATCCCATGCACAGATGAATTGTGTTGTCCAGTTCTTAAATGCACAAGTTTTTGATTGGAGTACCACATTGATAGAGTGTATGAAAAGGCAGTTGACAGATTGTTGTTTGCGGACACACGGGAACTTCGGGTTCAAGACCATTTTGTGTTCATTCTTTTTTGAGAGAGTCCCGAGTTTTATTCCTCGAGTAGTTGTACGAGGACATCAGGCCTCTCTTCCTGCTGTATGTAGATGGGCAGTATTACTGCCGCGACAGGGTGGCGGAAGGACCAATGAGTCCTTCGATGATGACTTCTTCGCATGGTTGTCACGATAGATCCCGGTTATAGAGGACTACCCCTATGCCGGGATTGATTTCTCGAGAGACCCTGAGATACCAGTACCTCCTGGTGAGGATCGAGGGGAGATGGGTAAGTCTCCACCTTTATAGTTTTGTTTTTTTTTGTTTTAAACATATGTAATTTTTATGTTATTGTTTTATATATATCATTTTTTTGTTATGCCAGAGTATTTGACGGATACGTGTTCATTGTGTGCATATGCGGGACCAGTGCGACCCGCTGATTATGCTAGGAACAGGCGTCTTCCTCGACCAGGGGCCGCACCTGCTGCCATAGAGGGACCAGCAGTAGCAGGAGATCTTCCAACTAGGGACGCTTAGAGGGTATTGAGACGATTCGAACGTAACTTTACTGTGCTTACTTGCACGGTCCCGATGGCAGAGATTGAGGACTTGCCACCATCTATGCAGCCTCATGTATTGGGGCACCACAGACGTGGGTCCGGTTGTTTCGGAGTTTAGCCAACGTTGTGGACCAGTATAATAGGGCCCACAGGCCCTGAATTTAGCTAGACATTTTGACATGCCACAAGCACTACTTGTATATATGTTTTGAGGGCATAAGCCCTGTGACTCGTTATTGGTCCTATTTTTGAGGCGCTTGCATCCATCGGTGTACTTTGGTTACTTTATGATATTTATATATGGTTTTTTGGTATTTTGTGTATTATGGATCATGTGTGCAAAAATGTATTTACATGTTTATGTGAATGTTCTTTCATATGTGT
>JASDQU010407183.1:0-10608 GCA_032191745.1 Picea mariana
TTTGTATAATGTGTGTATGTGTGTGTCATTGTATCTTTTCTATTTTGTTAAGAATATGTTTGCAATAATTAATTGTACAAGGTTAAAATCTACATTTTGCATCAGAGCTTTTATCGGCTTCAGGAAAACGCCTGTGTGGCTAAGGGTTTGTCTTGGGTATATAATAAACCTTGTTACAGTGGGAGATCCGTGGTATCGATTCTTTAAGTGAAAATAAATAGCGAGCAATTTGAAAATAGTGATCGAGAAATTTAATGGGAACAGTTTTGAGTTGTGGAAGCTCAAGATGGAAGATCTGTTGGTGGACAAAGATCAATGGATCGTTGTGAATCTAGGTACTGCATCTACATGAACATCAACAAAAGAATGGAAAAATTTGGATCGAAAGGAAAAGAGCACAAACTAGTCGTGTCTCTCAGATTCATAATTACTGAATGTGTGAGGGGACGCTACAACCAAGGCAATATGGGATAAGTTAGGTGCTTTGTATCAATTAAAGTCCTTGGAAAACAAATTGTTTATGTGGAAGAAGTTGTACAACTTGAGGATGGAAGATGGAGACTCAGTGACAGAGCATTTGAATGCCTTCAATATAGTGGTAAGTCAACTATTATTTGTTGATATTAATATTTCTGATGAAGATAAGTGTATCATTTTATTGTGCTCTTTACCAAACTTGTGGGATAGTCTTGTTGTGGCCATAGGTAGTAATAAGACTACTTTAAGTTTCGATGATGTGGTATCATCCTTGTTGTCAAGGGAGATGAGGCGAAAGAACATGGAAGGACAAAGCACAGATACATTATTGCAAGAGGACTCTCTCGAGAAAGAAATAGATCTAAGTCCTCAAGTGGGAGATCTAAATCTAAGGGAAGATCCAAATATCCCAGAAATTTCGTAAAGGTATGTTGGAGATATGAAAAAGAAGGGCGCTACAAGAAGTAATATATATCCAAAAGTGTTGAGAGAGGGAAGGGATCTAAAGATGCTCTTTCTATAGAAGCAAAAACTTCCGCGGAAGAAGGAAGGGATGTGTACTTGGATTCTTCAAGAACACATGAAAATCATGAGGCATGGTTGGTTGATTTAGGAGCATATTTCATATGACTCCCTACAAAGTGTGGTTCTGTGAATATGAAAGGTATGATAGAGGCGATGTTTTCCTAGGTGATGACTCGACAACCAAAATCATAGGACGAGGAAAATTCAAGTTGAAGCTCATGGATGAAAGGATTAGAACACTCCCTAGTGTTTTGCACATCCCAAGATTGGAAAAGAAATTTGATTTCTATAAGAAAAATGGACGATGAAGAGGTAAAAATAGTGTTTGAGAAAGAAACTTGTAGGATGGTTCGAGGAGCAATGGTGTTGTTGAAGGGAGTTTGGTTTGGAAATTTGTATATGCTGGAAGGAAGAACTATTAGTGATGGGTGTAATAGTTCTATTGTTCCTAAGATTGGAGCTGATGAAGAAAAAACTCCTACAGTCTTTGGAGAAAAGACTATGTTGTGGCATCAAAGATAAGGGAATATCAGAGAGAATGGTTTTGAACTACTACACAGTAAATGTATGGTTGAAGGTATGTTAAAAGACTCTTTGGATTTTGATTTATGTGAACATTGTGTATATGGGAAGTAGAATTGAGTAAGATTCCCCTATGATGCAATGAGGGTAGAGGGAATTTTACAGTTGGTGCACAATGATGTGTTTGGACCTGTGTTAATTCCATCATTGGGAAAATTTGTGTACTATGTCTCATTTATAGATGACTCCTCATGGAATACTTTGATTTATTTCCTCATGAAGAAATATGAAGTCTTTGACAAATTCAAAGAGTTTAAGGCTCTTGTGGAGAATTAGACAGATAAGAGAATTAAGATGTTGAGGATGGATAATGGAGAGTAATTCTGCAGAAATGAATTCAAATAATTCTATTAAAATTGTGGTATAGTGAGGAAGAAGAATACTCCATATACACCTCAACAGAATGGAGTTGCAGAAAGGATGAACATGGCGCTGATGGAAAAATCAAGGTGCATGTTCAGTGGTGTTGAGTTAGGAAAAGAATTTTGGGCAGAGGCAGTGGGTACTACATGTTATCTAGTCAATCGATCACTCGCATCAGCATTGGATGACAAGACTCCACATGAGGTATAGACTGGTAATAAACCCTCTCTCACACATCTCAGGGTATTTGAATTTGAATCCTATGTTCACGTCCCAAAAAAAACCATGAGTAAGCTAGATAAAAATGATGAAAAGTGTATCTTTATTAGGTATAAAGATGGTCTGAAAGGTTATAATATTTGTGACCCAGAAAATAAGAAGGTAGTGTATATCCGAGATGTGGTATTAAGAGAAATCAAAGATATTGTCAAACATGAAGTTCTACCAAGGAAGGAAGAACCAGAGAAAATAGAGTTTGAGTTCAAGGATGATGAATTAGACCCTACAGAAGAACACGAATAAGAAGAAAAAGACCCTCATACTCCAGTATTGAGGAAATCGGTTCAGGAAAGAAGGAAACCAGAAAGGTATAGTCCACCTTATTTATGTTCAATTTTTTCTTTGTTTATTACTAGAGATGATCCTAGAATTGTTAGAGAGGTAATAGATTCAGAGGATGGAAAACTCTTGAAAGAGGCCATGGTTCAAGAAATGGTAGCCTTAAACAAGAATGAGGCTTGGGATCTAGTGGAGTTTCTAATTGGAAGAAATGTCATTGGAAACAAATGGGTGTTTAAGAAGAAGTTAAATGCAGAAGGAAAAGTGGTGAAATAAAAATATTGGTTAGTAGTAAAAGGTTATTCCCAGGTAGAGGGAATGGACTTTGGTGAATTTTTTTCTCTTGTTGCCAAGTTAACTTGTATTATATTTATTTTATATGTTGTTGTTGCATTTGATTTTGAAGTATAACAGACAGATGTGAAAACAACATTCATACATGGGGATCTGGAAGAAGAAATCTACATGAAGCAACCATAAGGATTTGTTGTGAAGGGAAATAAAGAGCTTCTACACTAGCTGAAAAAGTCCTTGTATGGGTTAAAGCAATCACCAAGCATGTGGTATAAAAAATTTGATACTTATATGTTGGGACTTGGATTCACAAGGAACAAAACAAATCATTGTGTGTATTTCGAATTAATCATTTATTTGGTCTTGTGTGTGCATGGCATGTTGTTGATAGGAAACAATAAAGAGATTATCTAGGATCTGAAAAATTAGTTGTCCTTGAAATTTGACATGAAGGATATTGGTGATGCAAATTTCATTTTGGGCATAGATATTAAAAGAGATCGACCAAACATGAAAATCTGTTTAAATCAGAGGATACATGTCGAGACAATACTGCATAGGTTTAATATGTAAGAATGTAAATCGGTCAGGGTTCCTATTCCTGTAGGTGTAAATTTATTTGCATATCAGTGTCCGAAGCCACAAGAAGAGGAAGAGGACATGTCTCGTGTTCCATATGCTAGTGTGGTTGACAGTTTGATATTTGCAATGTTTTGTACTAGATTGGACATTGCACATGCAATGGGAGTTTTGAGCAGGTATATGTCAAAACCAGGGAAGTAGCATTGGACATCAATAAAGAGAATTTTCAGGTATTTGTGTGGCACTACTAGTTATGGATTGTGCTACCAGGGAAGACTGGGATTAGACAAAGTGTTGTGCATACATATCTTTGTGGATGCAGAATAGGCTAGAGATCTTTATGAAAATTCATCCAAAATGTAACACTATATATATATATATATATATATATATATATAAAGTCAATAATACTATATAAAAAAAATTAAGAAATTGGCAACCTCTAAACACTTCGAGCTGTCAACGGATTATGAATTCACAAGTTAAATATTATATAATGTATTTAAATGTTACAGGGTTACGCATTAGTAAATTAAATGTTAAATGACAGATTTTATTTTGCGACATAGTTTTTTTTGGCATAGTCTAAATATTTTATGTTTTCACTTTTTTTTTGACTAATATCATTGTAATTGAGAAACATGATTGTTGGAGAAATCACATTTTTATAGTGTTCGAGGACAATTATATGTAATCTCAATCATTGAAATCTGCAATTTCAACTATTTTTTCTAAATTTCTAATTCAATTTCCAACAAAAACCATAACAAAATACCAAAACATAAAATGATTCGACTACATCGAAACCTTTAGTGTGGGAGACTAATGTGATAACCAACTACATCACCCATATAGAAGTTCCATTAATTTTTAGTCCTCCTATCCATTTCATTTACGTAAAATTGTTTCAAGTACCGTCGGAGGGTACCATGATAACACTACACTCGATAAACAGTCAACATTTGAACTCTCAAATAAGTTCGTTTTAATTCTCTGTCTATGTATCTCTATTTACGAGAATAGGGACTTTGTCTTAACTTTTAATTATGACTAAAAAAATACCAATTAAAATAAAATTAACAATTATTTATTTTTCCATTTTATTAGATAATATTGTATAAGATTTTTTTTTTAATATTTCTATGTATTATAGAAACATTGGTTGTTTGGATTTTAAGGACAATTGATTTTAAGAAAAAACATAATGAATTAATTGGTTTTCTTTAATATTTTATCTTTATGTTCTATAATAATGGAAAGAAGTTTTATTAAATCTTCATAGTTTTGATGACTTAACAAGTTAGGAAGGTTATGTTACAAATGTTTTGAGATTGAGATATCATCTCTACATATTCTAGTTAAATTTCCCATCCTCATATCATTGTTTCATTGAACTACCATTATAAACTTTAAGTTACAAAAAAATATATATTGATCCATAAACATTGTAATTTGTGAAGAACATGTCTTTTTACTAATTATGCACAATTAAAGATTCTTCTTGAGCTTCTTTGTGCCTCTTATTTATTATCCACAATGAAGAATCTTCTCTAAGTTCCTTTGTGACTCTTACTTTGCCATAAACAATGTCACCTCCACTCCCTAAACTCCCATGGTGGGGTGTTAGATAAAAGAGATGAGCCCATAAAATAAACTCCTTCGATTTTCTTTATAATCACATTTATGAATGATACCATGTAGATAACATTACAATGTTTGATTTGTTATGGGCTACATATCTAAAAGTTTAATTTATAAATTTATAATGTTTCAAATTGGAATTATTGTAAGATTGATTACCATTTGGGTTATCATCAACTTAATTAAATCTTGTTAAAGGGCCTTTTTATGAAGATGATGGGAAAAAAGTGGTAATGGGTAGATGAGGAAGATGTTCATGTAGAAATGTACCCACATTCTTAAAAGCATGCATGTGTTCATTTTACATTAGTCTTTGAGTTGTTCGAACAACCACACAAACTTGCCAACTAGGTTGGAAAGTCATATTTAAAAGAACATGTGCATGTTCTAGGAATGTGCAGGCGTTAATAATGCATGCATGTTCCTAAGTGTATGTGTTCCTCTATATATGAATTAAAAAAAAGTTGGGGCTTGCTTATTATTTCTAAACTACGACTCACACTTTTTAAGAGAAGGAGGTGTGTTCTAGGATAGTGGATCAGTGCATCTTAGCATGATGTGGATGAGGAAAGATGCCATCGCTGACAATTATTGTTTTAAACAATGGTATAATGTCTTATCCATCATTCCTTTGAATTTGAGATAGGTTTATATGTCTAATTATTATAATTACACTACTTAAATTCTACAAATTGAGAAAGGAAATAAATATTGCTTCATTCTTGTTCAATTTCATCCTATAAATCATATTGTAATAAAGCTTATGCATGAATAAAACATGAACCCACCATCACCAACTAAAGAAATTACTAACCCTAAGCTTCAACCACCAAGTGGAGATGAAAACAGTGACAAATACAATGGCATTGAAACATTGAGAAATATAATTGGCTCTCTTAGACGAAGTAGACAATCATCACGCCTTTCTCTCGCCACATTCCATGAGACCATTATATCTTCCTTGACGTACGGTGCCAATATTCGTGGGTCTTCTTTGAAACAAGTAGAGACCACACAACACTTCAGGTCATGCTTTGGTATTTTATTGAGAAAATATTTTAATAATATTCAAAGAATTTTGAAGTGGATTATGGATCGTAGATATTGACATTATCCAAAAATTGACGCTTGCATAGGATTATTTTGCCCTTCTTTATCTTGGGCCCTTCTGAACCTCCACAATCACTTCAACCATTCATATCCCATGTGATTCAATGGCTTCTAGATGATCAAGCTCTAGCAACCCTTGTTAATCACTTCCCATTATGCATCTATGACTCTCCACCATGTGTCCTCCATTTGTCAAATGATTCAACATCTTTGTCAATATATTTCATATGACCATTGTGTCATGTCTTTCCAAATCCATAATTTTGCTTGGCTTGTGCATGGCTTCATCCATGAAAAAAATTACAAGTATTACCTCTATCAAGGGTTGAATGCAACAACCTACACATAATTATTATTTTAGCATATCGATTCCTTCTATAGGTGTAACCTATGCATGATTTAAAAACCCAAAACATAATACAAAACTTGAATCATGCATCTGGGATTTATTAATCATCTAGAATAAGCTAAAATATTTTCATAGAAAACCAAATTGGAATTTGAAAATATTTTGATTGGTTTAGGATTGTACTTTGTCAGGAATGTTCATGCATCAATCCCCTTGGTAATTAAAATGTGGCCTTCTAGGTCATATGATGGATGTCAATAATCCAATAGTTGACCCTTGAAAATGACCAAATTCCATCTTTAAATTCCATGTAGTATCCTTGTAACTCTATCGCTTCCATCAAACTAAGTGCTCTTTGTACTTCTCCTTCCTCAATTCTCAACAACTTGTTCTTCCAACACCTCTACAATTTTTTCTCTCCTATGGAATCTAATTTTTTTATTATGCAACTTGCTCTACTTCATTTTCACCTCTTATCCGTTAAGTTATTCATACAAATTTAACAATATGGAATATTGATGGGATATCCAATCCTTCTATCAATTTCAACTTGCATATATTATTATAAATATTTTTCAAGACTATGCATGGCCCTATCCTTTTTAGTTTTTACTTTTGTATGTTCCTTTCAAAATCCTCTCCTTTCTCAAATGTGATAACACCAAATCTCCTTCCTCAAACGTATTTTCCCCTTCCTCAAACGTATTTTCCCTTCTCTTCTCATCATCCTTTTCCTTAAACTTCTAGTTTCTCTATCACAATTACTACTTTATCTATTCATGCACATCCCTCCTGAACTCTACAAATGTCTTTGTGTATGCACTCTTCAAGTCTACTTTTAAAAAACTTACCAAGTTTGTTACTTTCTTTGTTAACCTCCCATAAAATGCATGGAAAAGTGTATTTCTTATAGGTCCATATTCACAAATTCAACTTACACAAAGACCATATCCCATATTTTAGGTTTCTCTCCAACCAATCATCCCAACAAGTTAAGAAAAAGTTTATGCCCCCAAACCAACTGTTGCATGTGTCCTCGAATGGTTTCAAAAGATAAATTGCAGCTCGCCATAAAACTCTACTTGGGGCTCAGATGGATGAATTATTGGTTGTGTTTGATATAAAAATGGATAGAACCCATGCAACACTTGATCTGAAAATATCACTAAGTTCAATACCACTTTATTATTCCAAGATTCCTTTATTTGACAATGCTTATAGCATTAAAGTGGTTTATCTTACTTAACCAAAAACTTTAATTGATGATCACAACTTGCATAATTCATATGACATAAGAAAATGCAGAATCAATATGAAAAGCAATAATAAGAATCAGATAACACATTAGTTGTTAACGGAGTTCACCCAATGTAGGCTACATCTCTAGGTTCGATTCCAATTAGGAGATCTCTTTATTAATGCTCAAATGCTTGTGATTTTACAATGACCTTTTCCACCATTACTTAATTGCAATTACAAATGTCAAATTTGGCACTGCCTCTTAAAACTGAATCCAATGACTATAAATACTACATATATTTCTCTTGCAAGTGCCTAATGGCTCTATTACACCTCACAAATCCCAAATTTGCAGAGTTATGGCTTACAAATGAGTGATACGATTGTCACCATCAACTCCATATCAGAAAACTGATTCCAATGAATACAAATACCCTATATCTCCCAAAAAGACTACAAACTTCACTTCAAAAGGAAATGAGTAGATCTTTTAGCACAAAGAATGGATGTGTGGTACATTGTTGTAGAGCACTAGTTATATAGGGGAGGTCGGGGATCGACCCCCACCGACCCTCCTTTATTCCCAGACAGGTGCATTTTCAAATTAAATATATGTTTGTTGGCTTTCCGTTACAAATGCTGCATTGGGTGAAATCGTTAAAATGGTAGCATAATATATGGCAAGTCGTGGGATTGAATCCTATCAACCATGCCATATATTATGGTATGGTTCTTTTAATATATAGTATATGCCATATATTCTTGGCATATAGTTCACCCCCCTCCGAGGAATACGGAATGGTCATAACATATATGGATATAAAAAGGGTCGAGGGCTAGGCCCTCAACCCTTTTTCCTCCAACTATTCAATAAAAAATACTTAAATAATAATCGTCGCATGTATGGTTAAGTCTCGAAAGAATGGTGGAATGGTAAGGTTTGTTGGTTGTGGTGTGGGAGACCCAAGTTTGATCCTCTGAGGCTCCAACAAAATTTTAAACAACCTTATCTATAAATAGCCAATGGTAGGTTTCCACGTGGAAACCTCTCATAGCTCTATATGGCACAGGTGAACCAATCATGTATGGACATGTGGCAATGATAAGCCAATGGTAGGTTTCCACATGGAAACCTCTCATTGGCTTATCATTGCCACATGTCCATACATGATTGGTTCACCTGCGCCATATAGAGCCATGTCACCTGCCACTTGTCAATCCCTAGAGTTGTCATTTGTCAACATCTGGAGCTGCCACTTGCCAACATATGGAGCTGCCACTTGCCAAAATCTAGAGCTACCACTTTTGAACTTATGAGCCTGCCACATGTCTCTCTCTGAGATTTCCACATGTCTCTTCAAGGTTGATTTTTTCCATGGTTGACCTAAACTTTGATCAGCCATAACTTTTGCATACAGACTATGTTTGAGATGATTTTTACATCATTGGAAATATTGCAATGAGATATACACGATGTCATTATTTTCAAGAGAATTTGAGACAATCAATATTTGATCATTTTGTTGTCCCTTCTGGACCTCTATGAGCATTCTAGATCCTCTTGGACCTCTGTGAGCATTCCTAGATCCTCCTAGATCAATGTTGGACTCCTAAAACTAGTTTACAACTAGGGGCACCCCTCCCCTACGATTTTGTTGCCTAAACAAAGCTTAATTCGATGATCAAGAGGATTTGGAATTTGATGTCTTGACCTAGAGGATACAAAGGGTGGATCTTGTGGTGGGAAGATGCCATTTGGTGTGTAACTACTTTCCTCCATGGCTATGGTAAATAGATAGTGACCATTATAAAAAGGAATAATAAGGTTGCCACTAAGGAGCTAGAACAAGTTTCAAGGATTATGCAATTTAATCTCTTCAACGCGAAATTGTAGGCCAAATAACTAAAGATAAACATTTTCTCAAAATTGAGGAAACTTATAGATTAAAAGGAGTTAAATTTTGACACCATCTCCATTGGTTGAAGAAAGGTGACATGCCAACCAAGGCCTAATTCAAATCCTTATCCTTTAAATAAGTAACTGATTGAATCAAATCATAAATCAAGTGTCCTTCAAAATAGTGGAAGGAATAATGAGAAATCAAGTGTCCAAGATAATACTAAGTATAATGAGCCTACAACACGAGAGAAAAACACAAGAAGGTTTCAATAGAGTTAAGGGAGACAATAGAAACACACTAAAATATATGTGTCGTAGATAGAAGTGCACGTGCATAAGTATGGGAACAATAAAATGGTGAGCACACAATTTAGGCATAGAAGTGAAACGTGTATAATAGTTAGAGGACAAGAAAACAAAGGGTGGAAATCAATGTTAGCAAGAGTACGATGAGAAGCATGCATGGCGAGCATGAAAAGTGCTCATACCAACACAAGATAACATTGGAGGATGTTGAAACATTGCAACTTGAGGAAGTTGAACAATCAAGCATAGACATGGAGGGATTCTTGAGGGGTCATCCCCCACACTAGCATATGCATAGATTGGATTGGATATAGAGGAGGAGTAGGATGGAGGAGAGAGAAGTGGCAGTGATGCTGATTTTGATGATTATGACATTGAGGACTACTCATGAGTTATAATATTCTTCCATCTTTTGTTCCAGTATCTACCCTATTTTGTATTTTCCATTGGCATTCCCACCTATAGTATCAGTGACTCAGTGTATATGTAATAAATTTTGATTCTGATGACTTAATGAGAAAACTGCAACTTATGGTTCTAATTTCTTGTGTGTTTTTCATTTGATCATCATTGATGTAGTACTAGTAAGTAGTACTTGGTTGTATGATTGAATTTGTATCATGTAAATTTTCTAGTTTCTAACAAAATTTGAATCTTTAAGTCTCTATTTAATTTGTGTATG
>JASDQU010407184.1:0-10632 GCA_032191745.1 Picea mariana
GCTATCATTGTGAAAGGTCAAGGCTTGTGTAAATTAGTGACACAAGGAGATGACATTGAAGAAAAAGAGGAGGATGTTTGGCACGATGAATCAATAATGTATACTCAACAGGTTCCATATGTTCCAAGCATTGAAGGATCATGTTACAATGATATTAAATATTATCTTCATTATGGCACCACTCTGGACCATCTCAATGCTAAGTAAAAAAGAATGTTGTGATTGAAATATTTGTAGTGTCAATTATTACATGGAATCTTGTTCAGAAAGAATTATGATTGAGTGTTACTCAGATGCCTTGAAAGACAATATGCTTATAAGGTCCTAAAATATACGCATGATGGACCATATGGTGGTGATTTCTCAAGAGACATGATATCTCACAAAGTGTTCAAAGTAGGATACTACTAGCCCACCCTCTTCAAGTATGATCACGCGTACTCGAGAAGTTGCAAACCATGTCAAAACGTTGTAGGGAGGGAATTTAAAGTTTCTCTTCCTCTCCACCCTGTAGCAATGGAGGAACCCTTCGAGAAGTGGGGCCTAGATATCATTGGTGAGATAAATCATCATTGAGTCAAAAAACATAGGTATATTATGACCGTGGTTGATTATTTCTCACGTTGGACTGAAGCAATACCCTTATTAAAAGTGAATGAGGAAGTAGTAATAAATTTTCTTGAGCAACACATTATCATGAGGTTTGGAATTCCTAACTCTTTAGTATTTGATAATGCTTCTTACTTCTCATGTTTTAAATTGTCTAAGTATGCATTGGAAAAGGGAATTATTTTAAATTATTCAGCCAATTACTATCCCCAAAGAAATGGCCTGGAAGAATCGACGCAAAAAAAACACCATCTGTATCCTTAAAAGAACTATGGTTTATCACTAGAGGAATTGGTACAATGCATTACAGAATTCTCTTTGGGTAGATCATGTCACTCCCAAAGCTTCCATTAGAACCTCGCCTTACTTTTGTATATATGTAAAAGAAGCTTTGTTACCCTAGAACAGTTATCTACCTTCCCTCCAACTTACACAACAGTCTCAAGGAAGAGAATGCCCTGTCATCCTTGAGGAAATACGTGACAAGACCAAAACCAAGTTTGAAGCTCACCAACAAATAGTAAAACATTCTTTTGATAATAAATATGTGGGTGATAAAGAGTTCCAAGTTGGGGACTTAGTCCTAAAATGGGACAAGCCACATGAAGATAAATGGAAACATTCAAAATTTCAACAGCTTTGGCTTGGCCCTTACCTTATCAAAGAAAAGATTGGCCAAGGAACTTTTCAATTACAAACCTTCAGGGAGAAGTCAAATCTGTCCCTATAAATGGTCAAGTCCTGAAACATTATATCAATTAATCATTTAGGCTACTGGTCACTTGTACATAAATAAACCTTGTTTATGTTTTGTATTTGATTTCACTTCTTTAGTTAGTTTGGTTTTTCTAATCTGTTTGATTACTAGCATTTTTCGTTGTCCTTATTAATGATTACCCTTGTCATTTTGGACTTCTCACAACCTAAAGCAAGTCACATGCTTAAATGTATCACATCTAGTGCAGAGAGACTAAACATGTATGTGATATAATGTCAATTTTACTTATCTCCCTAGACATGAAATACCTTTACATACTATTACAAGTCAATATCTAGTGGAGGATCATGGCTTATTAATGCAAAAAGACACTGGGAAAATAGAGAACCAAGAGACTATACTGAACAAAATATTGCTATGTTAATATGAGCTAAACGAAACGGTCTAGATGAAATGTTTGTAGTAGGTTAGGAATCGTGACTCAGGGAGTTTTCTCATCTATAATCAAGTTAGTATATCTCACCATCACAGGTGTCATCCCTAGTTCCTTTAAAATGCAACTAGAATACCCCCATCCACATGTATCTCTAAATAAAAGAGAATCAAATACTATAAAAGATAAATGCTTGGGGAAAGGATTTCTAGATCACATGGGACATGCAAGTATCTCCGCTAGGGATATGGATTCTCACTGGTAGTGGATAAGGGATTGTGACACTGGGCTGACTCCATCAAGCCTATGGACACTCGCTAGAAGTGGAGCAATGCCATAGAAATGCATTACAACTTGTATTCTCAGCATTCTTGATGTTTAGTTTATTCTTTACTACCTACATCTTCCTTTTATCCATTTACCATGAATTTTGGATATAAATTTGAAATCAATCTATTAAATTTGAGCAGGTCTCTCCACACTTTGAATCACCTCAGTCTTTTCAAGATGAAAGTCATGGGACCTATATTTTCTCCCTTATGATTTTTTGTGATGGATTTTTCTTCCTAATAAAATTATGTATGGATATCATCTTGTAGAGATCCAAGGATCTGCCCAGTGTGTCGCCATTTTTTGTGACAAGCAGTACAACTCTCCATTTTACCTTCTATTTCAATACTTCCCTAAAACATGGAGCCTCCTTATTTTTATGAGCTCAAGAGAAAGCCTCATAAGTCCCTTCATCATTCAAAATAATATTCTGGTAATGCATGTCTCACTTGGAAAATGAACAAGCACTTAATGTGAAATCTAAATTTGAGTCAACAAAGTTAATTTCAACTCCTACGAGTAGTCCAGAGGATTTAATTAAAACTCATTCGAACAGTTCATAGGAGTTACTTAAAACTCCTCTGAGAAGTTCAGAGGAGTTCCTTTTGGTCATTTTGATGCACAACATTATCATGAAACTTGAGGAAAAATCCTCCATTCATATCGGAGGAGTTATTTCTAACTCCTCTGATATGTTTGGAGGAATTACCTATTAACTCTTCCGAACTGATAAAAAAACATTTTCTTAACGCCTCCGACCTTACCTACCCAACTACTGCATTAAATTCCATTAATTAACCATGAGGATACATAAATTTAAATGGGGTTAAGACTATTGCTATTCGACTATTTGAAACTGAACAAGAAAATGGAGGACAAAGATGCCAAGTTGAACATCATTTGGAGCCCCCCCCCTATCCATTCCCAACACATGGCAACATAAGTCAGGTAAAGTTACCTCCCTCTCTCATTTTATTTAAGATAGGGTTAGGTTGTGTTTTGTTTTTTCTTGTCCCTTTTCCCTAGACTGTAACTCTCCCTTTCTGTCCATTCGTCACTTCACCCTCACTAGGCCCTTCCCATTTTTCACAAGTCTTAGATTAGTTCTGAATCTACCCTTGGCCACAGAGTATACATGCAATCTACCTTTTCCTCCCTTTTCCAAAAAACCAAAATGGTTTTCTTCCTATCCCCATGCTTAGCCATTGCACCCCCCAAACTCATATAAGGCATGACACCTTGACCTAAGTGAGCCCTAAAATGTTCCCTCATCCTCCTCTAGGTTGGTCGTAGTGTTCCCCACTATTCTATGTGTTCAAAGAAAATACTAATTTGAAAAAACATTTAGTAACTCTCCGAGCATATAAGAGAAGTTACTACTAAATTCCATGATATGCTCAAAAGAGTTGACATTAACTATTCCTCACTTATTTTGGAATGATTGGAAACAACTCTTACGATCGTATCAGAGGAGTTACTTTTAACTCCTCCGATATGATCATAGGAGTTCCTTGAAAGTACTCCAAACACCTCAACATGATGACTAACCCTTATGAATATGTATCAGAAAAGTTACTAACAACTTCTTCGACGTGCTCGGAGAAGTTGTTACTAACTCCTTCGATATGATCGGGGGAGTTGTTACTAATTCCTTCGATATGATCGGAGGAGTTGTTATTAACTCTTTCGATATTATCAAAGGATTTTCTATTAAATCCTACGATCTACATTTAGAAAGATTTTTTATTATGCTTCGATGATGCCCAATATTTTCACCCCAAAATCTCATTGAGCATTGTTTACTATTTAACTTGACATTTACAAGAAGCAACTTTACATAACTTGTTTCCATTAATTCTTATAATTGTCCAATTATTTAATTATTTCCAAATAATTGTTCTAAATTTATATGGTATACATATTAAAACATGTCACCACGAAAGAAGATGATGATGAAACCAATGGGGGTTGATCCATTTGACATCTCCCAGTAGACATGAGAGATAGAAAGTGTCGGGGCTGCATACGACGATATGTTGGGACTTCCAGACAACGATAGAGAGACTTTAAAATGAGGAGAAGTGTATTATATGTTTAATAAATTAGACTTATTGGTGGAGGTAAAGGAACCATATGAGCTCCAAGTATTTAGGAACATCAGAAAATTGAGATTTTTTAGAGTGGAAGCACATCCAACAACTTTCCCTTGTGTGGACACCATTTCTTGGATTTTGAAAAATGCAGACGTATATAGTAGGTATGTATTTAATGCAAGAAAAGAACCCATAGCTTCATTCAGTATTGATGATTTATCTAAGTGTTACCATATTGAGGTCGGAAACAAAAATCTAGATGGTTAGCTCCTTAGCAAAATGGATCTCACAACGAAGGATTTATTCCCCACATGGTATAAATCAAACAAGTAGTTCAAATATCGGCCCAAGATTCGATACCCCATGACCAATCTAAGAATACCCTACTAATATATGGTATCCATGTTGTGCAGGTTGTACGGGGAGCCAGATGAAACCCACATTCACTTGCCATACATGCCCCTAATTTATTTCTTTGCAGATATAGGGGCCTCGTTCAACTGGGAAAACATATTGTCTGAGAATATCAAAGACGATATTTTTGCAGTTACACAAGCACAACCATGAATCTTCCCCAGTTTCCATATTTATTCATATCTTCTAGATATAATTTGCATCGCTCACGAGTACCCAAACATGGGATGGAGTTGGTTTCCCACCAATGGTGCCATCCACATATACTTCAAGGTTCTTTGGGAGCACAAATATCAAACATATTATCAAAGAATTTGTGAACACTTCCTTGCCCCACTGTACGATTTTATTTTTTGCACCTCCCCACCTTGTATGATGGAAAAGTCCATAGTAGTTATAATAAGGATTGAGGATTGGTATTTAATGGAACACGGTACATATATAAGGATATATGGTGCAATGAAACCACCCCATCAACTTCCTCGCTTTCTCTATGACAAGCTTGTGCTCCAGGAAGTAGAATATCAAACCATCATACATGAGTTGGAAGGAATTCTATATAGATCAAAGAAATCCATTTAGCCTCCACTGCCTCTTTAGATTGGCAACTACTTCTTTGAAAACACCAAAAAATCCCAGGAGGAAGTCAACGTCTTTCTTTCTTACCATTTTGCATAGAATATATTTAGGATACATGACCCCAAGAATATCGTCAAATAGCACCTTCATAGCATGAGACTCCCTTATGAGTACACCATTGTGTTCTAGGAAGAATAAGGAGTACATAAAAACTCTAGGACTTTTGATGAGGTCATTYTCAACAAGAGAGGTTAGACAAAAGGTAGAATCGTGGATGAAGAAGTTGCAAGAGAAGTAGCCAGAAAAGATGCAGAGGGAGATGAAGCTAAGAGACATTCTCCCATCTCCCTCTCAACTCATTAGGTTACACATAATAGGATGAAGAGGAAACAATAGATAAAAATAGAAGATACAAAGAGAAGGTATTGAAGAGGAGGAATGATGCTAAAAATAAACAAAAAATAGAAGCTAACAAAGGAAAGACCAAGGCAAAAAATGAAGAAAAAGAAAAAGTGTAGCTCAAAGCGAGAGATGCTACAGAAAAAGAAAAAGAGTTAGCTGAAGTGGAAAGAATAGGAACATAATTAGCAGAAAAGGAAGCAATGACTAAATTTGTTGAAGAATAAAGGAAGAAGAAAAATGCAGATGATAGAGAGGGTGACACACACCAGATGGACTTGTATGTCCCTAGAACATCCACCACAAGAACAAGAGAAGAAATAATGACAATTCATTTATGTTTGTGTCCTTGGGAACCTTTTCAGTTAGCTAAAACATTGGATCAATTCAGTTTCACATACGATAGTAAATCTAGCCAGATCGTGTAAAAAAGAGTAAAAAAGGTTCCAGTAGCAGAAGAAGCTCCTTTGTCATTAGTGACTCAGGTGTATGTCATGGGAGATGTCATGGAAGACCCTGTGGAAACAACTATGGAATTATTTTCATTCATGAATGAAATTGTGACAATATACAGAGGATGTTCTAGTAGAAACAATAAAATAAAATTAGGATCAAAGATATATAAGAGAGGCTCCAACAAGTTAAGAGTGATGAAAGGAGTCTTCTCAATTTTAAGACCAGCACAGAAAAAGTGAGGAATGATTTGGAAGGTGACATCATTGATATGTATTCCAACCTGCATCTATTCCAAAATGTGGTTGAAACAATTATTGAACAAAATGATTGGATGCAAATGCAATTGACACAATAAAATACTATTCGAGAAGGTATAGCAGACATTGATACCTCAATAGAGAAGAATCTTGATGTGCCTCTGTAGTTGTATAGACCCTCAAATCAGAAAGGAATAAATACCTATATGCATGATATCATTTCCAGTAGGTAGGGAAAAGGGAAGACAAAAAAGTAACCAAGGCAATGGGGATTTGTTCAAGGAATCACAAATTTTACCAAGAGTTGATAAGTAATGGTCATCTCCCATGATTAGATGAATTTTGGAAGAATTTGGTCACGGAAGAGTTAGTAAATGTAGTCCAGGAAAGCACGAGTCGAAGGAGACAAATAGTTGAAGCATAAACCTTTGTCTCTACCTATCTTATTGACCAACATCTACTATAGTCGGTATATCTTCACACTATGATACATTCTTATATGAAAAGAGTAGAGAAAGATATGAGTGCCCTTGATGATAACATCACCACGATCAAAGAAAGACTGGAAAAACTATATTACAGGAGGATTGAGTCACTCTATAACCAATTGGAAGTCTGGATACCTTATCTCCGGAGAAAAAGTTCAGAGGAAAAGGGAAAAAAAATGTTTTCCTTTCATCCTTTTCCTAACTACCTCAAATTTCATCATTTTTTTCCACTTGACATGAGAGAAGGGAATGTGAACAGTTTTTCAACTGCCTCTTCAGAAAGAAGGCGAAAAGACAAATAGGATTTACTACTCTTTGTATAAAATAGACTAGAAACTCCTTTAACAAGGACTTTTTTTTAGGATTTTCAAGCATTGTATACACCTAGGCAATCTTTCAAGAACTTATACAGTGATAATGAATATTGAGAAGACCTCTGGGAAAGAATTCTATAGAAGGAATTTTGTATAGAAATCGATCGAAGCTTTGAACTATTTCAAGTGAAGATATTTTTTGTTTCTATGGACTGGAAGAATTCTTTGTTTGTTATAGACTAATTCTTATGCAATCTCAGATATTTTGTAGTTATTAATATTCCTTTGAATATTTCAATATCTTGAGATTTTTAGTTATTATAGTACATGTTGTTGTGATCTATATTAATCTGATTACACACGTATGTATGCTATTGCTTTCAATATTTCTCTTTTTATATAGCTAATTGTATTATAGTTGTTTAAAGTTTTGGTTGCATTATAACTCATTGGTTACTTTAGCATTTCTCCTAGCTAGGACAGGTTAGCATAGATTAGTGATAGATTAGTTGTCTTTACATACATGGTCTTCATATACATCTCTACATTGCATCCACCCACTTCATCGGTACACTGGACCGTAATCGTTAACAAAACCAAAAGGTTGCAATAAATGGAAGTTGGGACAAATATTGGATGGGACTCCTAATCTAAACGGTGTATAATCTAATTGGGATTGTATACCGAGGAATACCCTTTGTTTTTATTGAGTGAATTTAAACCCATCAACAATACCTAATCATATAGTGTTTCAGAAAGGGAATTTTTCAAAGGTCCACATGGGAGGTTCATAAAATCATTGGGTATCTGGATGAAGATGTTGTTGTCTGACATGTGTATGATGACAATGCAATCTGACTGCTAAGGATATTTTCGCACATAGGAAAAACATAGGATGACAAGTGGATAGTCTGAGAACAAGATAGAATGAAGGAAGTGATTAATAAGGAAGGGAGGGACTAAGGATGCAGAGGACTGAAGGAGGTATACTAGAGGAAGAAGACAAGTTTTGAGTATTTTGTGAGGGAAGGAGGTACAAGAGGAAAAATACCATGGCTAAGAAAGGAGAGTCGTGCAGTGATCCAGAGGGGAGAGAATCATGCAAAATATTCCAAATCATGGAAATACCGCATATAAGAGGAGAAGAAGAAGAGTTTTAGTCTAGTCTAGTAATAGAAGAACCATTAAGTCCTATTCATACTGGGTCCTATGTTGAATCCATGACCCCATGTGCATCACCACAATCAGAGATAATAATTGAATACTTATCAAAAGAACTTGTAGTTATCTAGGGAGGAAAGTGTAGTAACAATAAGAGTAGTGGAAGTAGTGCATAGAGTTAGAGTCAACCAACATCACCAGGAAGAGGGATGACACAAAGCAACATGGAAAGGGTATAAAACACCCTTAGACTACCTAAGTTCTAGGGAGTTGGGTCAAAGGACCCAAAACAACATTTGTTTTTCTATGAGAAAATTTGGGCCGCAAAGAATGCCCAAGACGAGGTTGTGAATATTGCGCATTTATCCACAAAATTTCAAGTCTGTGCATTGGTCTAGTACATGAAGTTGTAGAGTACCAAACCTACAAGAAAAGCCAACACTTTGGTAGAGATAAGGAAAGCATTGTTGAAAGAGTCCAAGAAGAAAAAGTTTTATTCATAGTACATCATAGAATAAAAGGAGATTAAACAGGTAAAAATAGAGTCGATATGGGACCTCAATAAACGTTTCAAGGATATAATGGGTAGAATGACTTTCCATATCCCCGATAAAAAAAATCAAAAATGGTTTATTGCAAGGATTCTACCACACATTCATAGGTGTTACACATTATTTTCGTCACCCTATTGACCACTGATGATATGTGTATCGCCATTTATAAGAAAGATCATCGCACCTTGCCAGTGTTAAGGGTCCGATGATTCTATATCATCACATGCTGCACCAAAATGGACCACGACATCATCACAAGTTTCTTATTTTTAGGGTGTGACAATGTTTAAACAAAGGAAAAAGAATAATTTCTCGAAGGTTCTAGAATGAAATCTTCGAAAGGATGAAGTGGCCTTCTATTAGTTTGGATCTCAACTGCTTCTCTGATTTAGTGGGATCATCCTAACCCCTTCATCTCTTCCCCTTCACTCTATATAAGGGATCTCTCATGAGAAAGGATAGGTTGGGTTATTAATGAAGAATTTTGTTGAAGATTGTGCTTGTGATAGATTTGCTTTAGCTTTCCAAGTCAAGTTGTGAATACTCTTCATAAAAGGCATTGGAGAAAAGCTATGTGTGTTGAGGCAAAGGGCCATTAGAAGGGACCTTGAAACATCAAGGCATAGGTTGTATTCTCCACTTTCCTCAATATAATGCAGTAATACATCTCTTCCCTATAAAAGTGTCTCCATTTTTGTTGCATAACTCCTTGATCTTATGCATAGGTTTCATTGGAATATTTATATTTTTCTCTCTCTCGTTGTTGGTTTGTGCTTATTAATAGGTTTAACATCCCTCAAACATAAAAATAGAGCAAGGAAAACACTAGAAAAGATCAAACGACGTTTAAACGATATGTCATTTATCCCTCTTTGAACTAGTTTACATTACAATGAAATCTAAGGAGAATTTTGTACTCTACTATGTTTTGTTTTAATTTCTTATTGAAGTTAGGAAGATTAGTTTGTGTCAGCACTTACCGATTTTTCCAGTAACAAAATTGGTGACCATACTAGGGATTGTCCTCTTTTGGTCTTTGCTTCCTTTTTGATTTTTGATTTCCTTCTTTTGTTGATTTTTCATTCTCTGAGTCATTGGGTGATCCATGTTGACTCTCAGGTCCTGAAAGATCAATGAAAAACAATGTCCTCTTTTTACTTTTTCTAAATTTCCAATCATCTTTGCAGCTTGCTACGAAAACCAGTGAAACAATGCCACACTGTGTCTTTCCATTTCCTGCGACGATCCGTGATTGTCACATTGTGTCCTTCTCCTACCTGCGATGATTCCTGAAGAATTTTTTTGAGTGACAATCATTCTTTCTCTTTACTCAGATTTTTTATCATTTCCTGGAGTGAACTTTTGGTCCCATTGAATGATTATTCACATCTTGCTTTGCAAATTTTAAATGATCTTGTTCATTTCTCATGTTTTGAGAGTCTTTTTCATAATCTTCAAAGTTTTATCTTTCCCTTATTACTACAAGGGTATAATCTCTGAGTTTCATCCTTGAGTGTGTTGGATTATTAAGAGAGGGGGTGAATTAGTAATAGAGAAATGTAATCCTTTTTCACCATAAAATGCAAGTGTCATATCAATGTAGCATTATCATCCAATAGTTTTAGAGTAAATAAATAATGAAAAAATGAGAAATCACACACATACACAATACACTAGTGTTTTACATGGAAACCCAAAGCAGGAGAAAACCACAAGATGCTTTTTATTATATGTATTTAAGAATTACATTCATTGGAATCACCAACTTCCTTTGTTTTCAAGCTGCAACTGGAAGAAGGATCCAACCTCCTAGTTTCTCAAGCTACA
>JASDQU010407186.1:0-10608 GCA_032191745.1 Picea mariana
TGTATTGACTTTAGATAGTTGTATAAAGCCACTCTGAAGAACAAATACCCTCAACCTAGAATCGATGACCTCTTTGATCAAATAAGAGGAGCAAACATATTTTCAAAGATAGACTTGAGATCAAGATACCATCAGGTAAGAATCAAGGAAGAAGACATCAATAATACATCCTTTAGAACTAGGTATGGGCATTATGAATTTGTAATGGTGCCATTTGGGTTAACCAATGCACCAGTTGTCTTTATGTTCTTAATGAATGGCATATTCATAAATTATTTGGATAAGTTTTTCACAGCATTCTTGGATAACATGCTTATATATTCTAAGTCAAAGGAAGAGCATGAACATCACCAAATATTGATATTGCAAATGTTGAGGGAACATCAATTATATTCCAAGCTTAGTAAGTGTTTTTTTTACTAAGAACAGATCCATTACTTAGGACACATTATTTCAAAAGAAAGTATAGAAGGAGATACAGAGAATATTGGAGCCATTAGAGGATGGCCAACACCCAGGAATGTTTGAAAAGTCATATCTTTTGCGGGATTAGCTAGTTACTAAAGAAAATTTATAGAAAGGTTCTCTAAGATTGTTGTTGGATGCAGGTCGAGTCAGGAAGAAAGGATATTTTTGGAGGAGAAGAATGCAAGGAGGAAAGGATAACTTGAAGGAAAAGAAGCATGTGTAAGAGAAGCAGGTGAGGCGTGCATTCAAGGAAGAACTAATGACACTAGGTTTAGGGTTTTTGTAATGTATTGTAACGGCTGATGAGCCAAGGATATAAATAAGTAGCACTTAGAGGGAAAAGGAGGGCATATAGAGAGATATACATACAAACATACACAGAGGAAGAGAGAATTGTAAGAACGGTATGAGTCATTAAGATGGTGAGATAGGGATGTAGTGAGAAACTCAATCCTAAGGGTTAGATTGCAGGCTAAGGAGCCTAGTGTGATCTAGTCATCCTCACAGGGATCGAAAAGCCTGTTGAGGAGAGTGAGATCTAAGATTGTAAACACACGTGGCGTGATATATTAATGAACCATAATAAGAAGCTTGAGAGCTAGATATTTGTGGACGTATCCCAGGAGGGGGTGAACCACAGTAACACATGTGTTATGTGAATGAATGTATGTGTATTTATTTATTGTTAAATGTTGAATGGTAGATTAATGAATTCATTGGTTAGGTATGATATTCCACCTGCATGAATAGAATGACTGTTATAATTAGATGTTATACCAAATGAATAAATATTACATAGTACAACCATAAATCTCCACTCATTCCCAAGTTGCAAACACCTGAGTATTTCAGCCACCCATAGAGTTATCTCGAGTAAGACTATGCAGTACACTCTGTGTGTTGCGTTGCCTTTTGGACTAAGTACCAGCCCCATATAACACTGCGTAGTAGTAGTATAACATTGTGTAGAAGTAATATAACATTACACAGTTGTAGTACAATATCGCGTAGCCACACTATAATCCTACACAGTATAACCAGGTGCCCCAATACAATGCACCATGAGGAGATCGAGTTGGATACAGAGGTGGAGGAAGAACAAGAGGAAGAGAAAAAGGTAGAGGACCACTGGTATGCCACAACTATCAACAACCAAGAACAGTGGTATGACACAATTGTCCACTCCAACGAACAATGTGTATGTATTTTTGCACATCAGATCATGACACAGAAGAATGCCTTACACTATTGGGGAATATCCAGAAAAAGAGAAATCAGAACAATCATAACATTCAGTGGATTTCAACAAAAGCAAGAGATGAAGGAAGAAACATCAACATAGTTATGCGAGGAGGAGATAAAATAGGCAACAACGTAGTAAGACAAGATCCAACACAACACCAATGGGTGAAGAAGAATGTCAAACCAAAGAAGCAATTAGATGTGCATAATGAAAAGGAGATATTAAAACAAGCTAGGCAAGGATTCCTGAAGCCATATATTGCATTGAAATCAACTGCATAGCATAATAAGAAAGTACCAGAGTACGATATGTCTCCATCGTTGGACCACACTAGAGAAGCACAGCCCCTGGGACAAGTACAATTAAAGTTTTTTTGCAATCCTGTGTGAAACTACTAAATGATCCATCCTCTGTTAAAGTATTACAAAATATGCTAGAAATGTAGCATAGAGGAAGAAGGAAAGATAGAACATAAAACAGTTAATCATCTACATACAAGGAGGAGAACAAGAAAATAATTCAAACTGAATGCCAACATTGGGGATTTCAATATGGGAGATATTATACTAGATTTAGGATCCAAAGTAAATGTGCTACCTAATAAGACATGGAAATGTATGGGAGAACCCACATTACGATATTCACCGATTCAGCTAAAACTAGTGAATCAACACATATTTTTACCAATTGGGAAACTAAAAGGGGTAACAATAGATCTGGATGGAGTGCTCACTAAAGCCGACTTCGAAGTAATAGAGATAGTGGATGGCACAACACCTTATCCAACATTGCTTGGCTTGGATTGGGCATTTGAAAATCAAGCCACCATAAACTTAAAGACAAGGAAGATGGCATTCGAGTCAAGGGAATACAGATTCATTACACCATTGGACCCATCAGAAGGGGAAATGTTTGTAGAACCTACATGCTTGGACCTGGAGGAAATCAACCAGTTGTATAGAACAACTACACGAGAAGACGATTATGTGAACTCGAGTGCGGATGGGGTACTCAGTTGGAGAACCATCACCTCATGTGCATCAAAATCATATATGGACTTAGAAAACTAGAAGTAGAGGTTACACGAAGTCTCCACAAGAAGATGCGCAAGAATAGACAGTGTAGTAAGATGGGTAGGTACGAAGATAAGGGAACCTATCATCTTCCATGGGGTGAATGAATTAAAAGAATTCTTAACATGCTATGAAGATGAAGTATTAGAGAATCAAGGGCTCTTAGCATTGGATATAGTAGTCAATGAAACATCTACAAGATGGTGGGGTGCACATAAAGAAACAATCAAGGACTGGCACCAATGTAAGCAATTATTGTGCATCAGGTTTGGTGTAGAACGGGGAAGAAACCAACTGCAGAACTATGATGGACATGGGGCACCAGAAGAACACTTAGAGAAGTGAAAAATTTTATGGAGGATGACACCACTAGAGAAATGGCCTCATCATTTTTTTCACACATTAGAAGGGGTCCCAACAAACTGGTATACAGACCAAGAATCGCCCAGAGGAACTACAAACTAGACAGGATTACAACATAATTTTACAGTCACTTTCTCATTTGAACATGAGAACCCCAACATAGAATGATCACTTAAACAAATAAGAGGGGAAATATTCCTTAAATAACAGGAAGTTGAACTCATAATAGAGGATCAACAACAGAACAGATAGATAGTAAGATAATTATGGTCATACTACCACGTGCAGGAAGAAGCACCAAATGAAGATGACCCATGAGATATTCAGATTGAGGAAGTTGGGGGCGAAAGAGAAGTGGAAATTACACCTCTATAATTATAATTAATTGTTTTGTTGATCAAGGTGAAGAAATTCAACATTGGGACAGTTGAGAATCCCAAAATGGCCACATTGGAGGCTATTGGGATGAGAAAATAGTGGAAAGCATAATAGAGTTATTCCACGAGTACAATGACCTGTTCCCAACAACGTTCACATAAATGAAAGGCATAATAGGAGAGCTAGGTGAAATGAAGATACCTCTCAAAGAGAAGGTAAGACCAATCAGATAGTGACCATATAGACTAAATTCGATCTATAAGCAAAAATTCAAAGTCAAAATCGATAGGATGTTGGAGGCTGGAATCATAGAATTTGTAGAGGAATATGAATGGGTAAGCCCTATGGTAGTTCAAGAGAATAATAAGGGAGGGATAAGGATATGTGTCAACCTAAGGAAGTTGAATGATGTGTGCCTACATGATCTCTTCCCTACTCCTTTCACAGATGAGGTGTTGGAGAACGTAGGAGGACAAGAATCCTATTCATTCACCGATGGATTCTCAGGATACCATCAGATCGAGATAGACCCAGAAGAAAGATACAAGACTACTTTTTCCATAGAATGGGGATCCCAACAATACACGATCATGTTTTTTGGACTAAAGAATGCACCAGTAGTATTTTCCGTAGTAGTCATAGCTGCATTCAAAGAACTCATCCACTAGTTTCTAGAGGTATATATGGATGATTGGAAATTCTATAGTCTGTTGAAATACCATGTAGGGGTCTTTAGGTTGATGTTATAAATATGTTGGCAGTGTCAGATATTGTTAAACATCAAGAAGTTCATTTTCGAAACACCCTTTGGGATATTATTGGGCCATATAGTATGAAAACAAGGCTTGCTAGTAGATCCTACCAAGATTGCAGTAATTGTTAATCTACCACCACCAAAATCAGTCTGTCAAGAGCAACATTGGGACACATGGGATACTATAGGAGATTTATAAAAGGGTATGCACAGATCATTGTGCCAATGAATAAATGGTTAAGGAAAGACACCAAGTTTTAGTGGAATGAGGATTGTCATTGCGGATTGGACACCCTGAAACAGAAGATGGTAATCGCACCAATACTAGTATTCCCAGATTGGGAAAAGACATTCCATGTGCATGTAGATGCATTGGCCATAGCACTTGGAACTATTCTGGCACAAGCAGGAGTAGGATAATTGGACCATATGATATCATTTGCTAGTAGAAAATTCTTAGAATCAGAGTAGAAATACAATACCACAGAGAGGGAAGGCTTAGCTATGGTATATGCACTTTAGAATTTCATACATTACTTACTGGGAAAACATTTTAATATTTTCACTAACTGTTCATATCTCAAATACCTCTTCAACAAGCCAATTTTGGGAGGGAGAATTTGTCAATGGTTATTTTTGTTTCAAGAATTTGACTTTGAAGTGATAGTCAATCCAGGGAAGTTGAATGTATGACTTGATCACCTGTCGAGGATCACTAATGGAGAGGAACCTATGAATCTAGAGGACATCATTCCCAATGCACAGTTATTTTCAGTCCAAATAGTCAATGAATATTTCACAGACATCCTTCAATACTTGAGTACAGGGATTGTACCACAAGAATTCAACACCACGTAGAAGAAAAATCTGGTAGTCAGGGTTGCAGACTATCAATTGATTCTGGGACTCTTATACAATATGGGTGCAGACAACATCTTGAGAAGATGTGTGCTAGAACATGAAAGACCTAGGATTTTAGTAGAATCCCATGAGGGAATAGTAGGATGAGATTATGTAGTTAAATCTACCACACATAAGGTATTGTGCACAGGACTATGGTGGTTTATTATTAACAAAGATTCAAAGGACTACTGCCAGAGATGTCATGCATGTCAGAGGGTTGGAAAATCAAACAGAAGAGACAAGATGCCCCTGATACCACAAGTAACCTTGTAGGTATTCAACAAATGGCAATAGATTTTGTGGGACCAATTAACCCACCAGCGAAGAGATCAGGAGCAAGGTACATTATTACCACGATAGAATACTTGACAAGATGGGCAGAAGCAGCACCAATAAAAGATTGCAGCACAAAGACAGCAACAGACTTCTTGTTTGAGCATGTGATGACTAGATTTGGATGCCCAAGGATTTTGACGAGTGACCTAGGAACTCACTTCATTAATATAACTATTAAGGCTATGACTGAGGAGTTTTAAGTTTATCATCAAAAGAGTACACCATATCATCCTCAAGTGAATGGAATGGTGGAATCATTTAATAAGATCCTCAAAAATGCACAGACAAAGATATACAATGTTAATAGGGATGATTGGGACTTGAATATACCAACAATATTGTGGGCATACAGGACCACATGAAAAAAATTGACAGGGAAGACACCATTTAGATTGGTGTATGGACAAGAAGTAGTGGTTCCATTAGAATTTCGGGTAACTAGTATGTGCATCGAAACAATTACAAACATGCCAGAGAAAGGCATAGTACAAGAAAGGTTAAGTAAGTTGATGATCATGGAAGAAGATAGGATTCTAGCAGGGCTTCACCAAAAAGTACAGAAAGAAAGTGACAAAGCTTGGCATGATAGACATATCAAGAGGAAAAATTTCAAGGAGGGAGACCTAATCTTGGTGTATGACAACAAATCTCTTCAACACCCAGGAAAACTCAAAATTCATTGGTTGGGAACAAATGAAGTAAAGACTGTCACAGATGGGGGAGATGTATAGTTGTAGGATTTAGTAGGATAGAAATTAGAGGGATGATCAATGGAATTCGATTGAAGCTATATAGGAACAGTCAACCTCCTAGCATTTAAAAAAAAAAAAACGATAGCAGCAATAGAGGGGTTACCACAACCCATAGGGGTGTAGATGGATTGGCATGTGTCATGTAAATGGAAGAAAATGAAAAAATGAACCCTCAAGTTCAATTCTCACCCTGATTTATCCAGAGATGTGATTGCGGTTTGTGCAATTCTCCTTAGCGGTTATAAGGTATCTAGCATGATTTGACCCTGTGTCACGCGAGTACGATACATTCGCCACTACTGATTCCCCTAGTTACAAAAACAAAATAGAGGGGTTACCGCGGAGTACATCAAAATATAACAACAAATGGGTAGTGTGCCAAAAAGAGAATGTGCACATGCACTCGGAAACATTAGCACGACGAAGAAAGGACCAACGGTCACAAAAAGGCAAAAATAGTAGAAATGGAAGGTATGGAAGATAGGCGCCAATGGACGATGGATATAAAAATTTAATGACAAGAACGATTGATGGGATGCCACATTAATCGCACCAACTGGTGACATCAAGGGAATTCAATGGAAATAACAAAAGAAGTGTCAGTTCATTCAATATGCAACTTGGGTAACATCTTCAAGAATTTTCACATGATTCCTATATAAAGAAAGCATGTGGGGATCAGAAACGTTATTGTGAAATTAGAAAAATCACAGAGTGATAGAGTATACACAGTAGAGAGTGAGGTTGCAGAAGTTATAGATCCAACTAAGCTCAATGGAGAACATATTTACCACCATGGAACCACCCAAGCTAGGAGCGTCGAGCCAGGCTTGTATGCTACCTTGAAGCAACTTTAGAGCACCACAGCAGCCACAAGGAAGCGAAAAAAAAACACCTAAGCCTCTGAAATTCGTCAACATGGACAAAATCCCATTGCCCAATATGGAGTTAGGAATCCCCACACCAATGGTGGATGAAAATCAACAGACAACATATGTGGGCATGGATATCGATATGCTGGAAGTAGGAAAGAGCTAGTAGACCTAGGATGCAGGAAATCCTTTGCGCTCTAAAATCCCTAAAAAATCCTCGAAGGTTAATGGGACAGTCCCAAACCAGATAGAAATGGTCGCACCAGAAGGTCACACACTACCGCGTCGAAATGACCATAGGATGGCATAGTAGAAGATGTCAATGGACGAGTAGAGGAGTATGAAGAAGAGAGAAAAATGGAGGTTGGAACCTTGAGTCAACAACCATAGTGGAAGGGCAAGCAACCAATAGGGATATCACCGCATAGGAAGACTGTCACAACCATAGTCTTGTTGCACTTTCCAAAAGGGGTGTGTGTCGCGGGTAACCTGTTAAGCCACATGGAAAAACTACAGTACTCGGACCATGATGTGACCGACAAGGAAAAGTTTCCACAGTTTTCCAAGAAATTTTACCTGGATACTGTGGGTATAGGACACTTCAGTGAACCAATTAACCAACCAAAACAGTGGGAAGTCAGACTTGCCAAAACTGGGATTCTAGGCCTATTGGAGATCTTTCACTTTGGAAGGGGTCAAGACGTAACCAACTGCGTCAATCAGCTAATGGAAGATACCCACAAAGGATACCTATGGGTGGAAGATCCTACCTCAATATATGTAGATATATTTACATATATTACAGGGTTTCCATCTCAAGGGAGACACTCGCATAGTTCCTCAATGAAAAAATGAAAGAAAAGGTATTGGTCGAGGAAATGAAGAATACATATGGTATAGAAAGAGGGTCATGTGGAATCATAATTAAGTGCATTAGTGACACAGCCACAAGGATGGCCAAAAAAATCATGGCATGCAAGTTACTCTGGAAGTGTCGCAAGGAGGAAGTCCCTGTTAGGGTCATCGCAGTGGCATCACAGTGTGCAGAGGGCATTGTACTTAGTTGGGCCCCGTACTTGTTAAATCTATTCCTGGAAGACTACAAAGACGTGCAGGACCTAGGGACATAATTTCACTATTCTTGGCTACTCATACTCATCACCTTGGTCAGATGGAAGGAGTTGAAGCATACATACTTTTTCGAGAGATGCACTTGTTTCCATGCAATGAAACCTATCATTGGGGAGCACTTCAAACCCTAAGAACAAAAGTGTGAATGCATGCATGTTCGTAGGGTATTACAATGACTTGCAGATGCCAAAAGTGATCACACAATATCGAGGCATAGCCAACTTTAAAGTGGCCAGACATACAGTATGGATCCAAGCATGGAAGGACCGCCGAGAACAAATGGCTACAGTACTGCATCAAGGAAGAAGACATAGAAATGGCCATCAAGGATAGGCACGATGACTGGAGGGTTCCAACCATGAATCAAGAGATGTCCACGGATAAGGACGTTGATGTAGGGAAACAATAGACACATGTAGGAGACAAAATGGTGCTCGAGAATCCAAATCCAGGTCAGAACCCAGTGCAACAGAAGAAAGGGGGTGCGTCCAAGAAAGGTACCCAGGCAAGAAAGAAGAACAACACCCAGGCGTTGCAAAAATGGAAAAAATAGACTAAGATAGCACAGGGGACCACATCAAGTGATACTCAACAGGAGAAAGGCTCAAACAAGAGACCAATCATACAAACAAGGGTGCATGCAAGAAAACTTAAGGAACACAAAACACCACCAGAATACACAATCACTAAGGACAACACAGACCTTGTGGCCCAAATGGTCTAGGATCAAACAACAGAGGATTTTGATGAAGCCCAACACAAAAGGGACAAGATTCAATATGAGATGGCCTATATGAGGCAAATTCTCGATCAGATCATAGAAACACAAAGAGAAAGGAGAGAAATGGAGTCAGTCCCCGCAGCATCACAGGCATGAGCCAAGGTTGCGCCAAGCGAGCAGGATATGATCTAGACAATGGCACAACAATGGCAATGTGACATCCAACATGTTGTGCATGGATGAAATTGTAGGCCAGACACCATTGAAAGACCTGGCCCAAATACAGTTGGTAATGATGTGGATACTAACCAAGGCATTGTATAAACTACAAGTCAGCATTACGCAAGAGGTACAGTCGTGCGCACACACAGACACAGAAGAATTGTAGCAGACGAAGGACAGTATAGAAACGTTAGAGTTGTTTCTTGAGAAGGTTAAGCTTGATACCAAGGATGAGAATGATCATGCATATAGGCTCGATCAAGGATTGGTTGTAGCCTATGACAGAATTCCAAAGAGCACGTAAACAACAGATCTCATGATGACGCGGGAGATTGATCAAATTGTGAAAACAATTGACCAGTAAAAGCAGGAGATAGATAACATTTGGGAACAACTCATCCCTACCACTCCCCCAGAGGTAAGGAGCAGAGGAAGCAGGAAGAAACAATGTAGATGGAGGAAATGGAATGACAAGTAATCACATCTCTCGACTTGTTTGAGAAAGCAGCGCAGCTATGGACAAAGATGGAAGAGGATCAACATGTCTAGCAGTGGGACCTGGAAGAGGAAAATATAAGTGCAGGTATCTAGGACCTCAAGCAGAGGCAAAAGATGATGTAGATTATTGAGAGCCTCAAAGGAGCACTAGATATGAATAAGTTGCAAGCAGAATGCATAGTCACATAGACACAGAAGAAGGATCGGCAAGCTTAAATGGAACCGCACCAAGAGCGGGAAGTGTAGGTCATTGAACAGGCAGAAGAGGCAAAGAATAACATGGCACAAATTTAGGCAAAGTGTGCAAATATGATCAGCAAGGAGGTTATAGTGCAAGTAGTGGATGCACTCAAAGAAAATACCGCACAGGCTCAATCACAAGAAAAGGAACTCACAGAGAAGTTCCAGACTCTCACAGGAGCCGTTGAAGAAGTGAAAAAGGTTTAGGTGGCTCGAGATGAACCACATGTCAGTGTTGGGGGCATGTTGGATGCAGGTCGATTCAGGAAGAAAGGTTGTTTTTGGAGTAGAAGCATGCAAGGAGGAAAGGACAAATGAAAGGAAAAGTAGCACGTGTAAGAGAAGTAGGCGAGGCGTGCATGTATGGAAGACCTAATGATGCTAGTGTTAGGTGTTTTGTAATGTATTGTTATGAACCTGAATATATCTACAAATATAATCACCACAATTACTGAATACAAAATAGATCCATAGAGCAGAGATAGAAGAAACCACACTTTATTATTACCAAACCCTTGAGGTAGGGCAACACCATACAATGGATCCTATTATGGAAGGGATCCTCTCCTGTTCACTTGCCTCTTCGAGGGGGCATCCTCCTATTGAGCTACCGCTCCAAATTACAATACTTCTCTTCATGTCTCATTACATTGC
>JASDQU010407191.1:0-10608 GCA_032191745.1 Picea mariana
ATTGATGAGAATAAGAATTGATATGTTCATGGGTAGAATTATTTTCCTCTTTATCTTCTATACGGTAATCTTTTTGTACCTGATTATATAATGTTGAATTCTCTCCAATGAAATATGGAACATGCAATTGCACAGCATTAGGATAAAAAACATCGGGGTACAAGGAATAATATGTAGAAGAATTGAGGAGACGAAATGCATCTCTTGAAATGATAGGTATATACGTTTCAAAATATGGTTTTGTTCCCTCTCCTTGTATAAACTGATCAACCTCTGTTGTATTCTCTTTTAAAGAATACGGCATAGTTTCTAAGAGACAATTTGGTTCATTATGTAATGGAAATTTTGAGAGAAAATCACTAGAGATAGAAGGTTGATTAATAGTCTGCCTAATGATTTTTTCTCCCACTGATTGATCATGGATCTGTTCAACTAAATTAGGGGAAGACTTATCGTCCACATGATTATCAACTTCACATTCGGCCTCTTTTACTTTAGAAACTGTTATAAAATCTATGAGAGTGTGACAACTATCATCTTTTAAAGTAAAGGTTCCTTCTTCAACGGGAAGAGACATTGTTTGCAAAGAATGATTAGATGTGAAAATTGCATTATTTGGTTCATGGTTTGCCAAAATGAAAGAAGTCGACAAAAAATGTGGTGCTTCAAAATCTTCGAGATCAACATGAAAATTTGAACCATCTTGAGATTGATTGTTAGTGCTCAATTCAGATTGGTTAACAATTAATTGATCTTGTTTGTCTGGGAGAGAAACGAGATATTCAAACCACTCATTAATAAGTGGAATTTATTTCAAAGGGAATTTAGTACAAACATGGATTAGCCTAATTCAAAAATCATTGAATGATTCACCATTTTCTTTCCTTAAGCAACTTAATTCATCATAATCATAGTTGCTAAAATCTGATAAAAACTCAAATACAAACTCAGACAAAGAATGAATAGAATTAGCCTAAAAAGATTCAAACCAAATTTTAACCCGACCTCAGAAAGTGAGAGAGAACAATCTGCATGTNATGTAACATTAGAATTGGTGATCTTATGTCTTAAACACTTATAAAAAAAATTAGAAATATGGTCTATTGCAGATGTGTTCCCTTCACCATCAAAGGTGAGTTCTAAAAAGAGATCAGTTGTCTTGTTGGAAATAACTGGTAGTGAGACATTAAAAGCATGTTCTGACACAGTGATTTGGGTAGGAGCCATTAAGAATTTCAAGAAATTGACTCCAAATAGTTAGCCTGTCTTGTAGTGCATTATAAGATGACACAAGAGAAAAATTTATAAATCTGGAATTATGGCAGGCTGAGGGGTAAAACATTTATTTATTAAATTTACCTCGGCTCTCCTTCTAGCGCCATTTGTTAACGCACAAATTTGACATGTTGTCAACTAGAAGAATAGATCCGGTCTTTGGTTGTCTAAATAACCCAAGCCGTTTGGTGTAACCTATTTTGACGGGTTTAATGGCTCTGTTAGCCAACTAGGGTCCTAAAGATAGAAAAATGAAATAAACTAACTAAAGAAAAGATTCTAACAATCGGCACAATAATTACAAATATTTATCTAAGAATGTGAATATACAAATGATTATGAACAAATTATATACAGTTTACAAGGTTTGCATGAAATCTTGTGAAAATGATTGTTTGATAAAGTTTCTGAATCAAATATGAAAAAAAATTATTTTTGGCTTTTTTTTAAAGATATTAAACGAATAAATACTAAATGAATATGATTGAAACATTGACACAAAAAAATTCAAAGCTAATTAATGTAATCATAACTTGTAGTTGATCAACGAAACTTGTATTATCTTGTTGTGTTGTATGAGCTCCTGCATGTATTGTTTTTAAGGGAAACCTATAACAGAACAATACTACCACTTCCAGAATACATTCAAAGAAGTATTTGATATTGAAGTAAATTAATAACAATGGGAAGACAACTAGTTAAAAATCATGTGATCTTAAGATAATCAATATTTAAGAACGAAAAAAAACTCAATTTTGAGTATTGATATTATCCATCATTTAACATTAGAAATAAATTCCACAATAATCAAATGATCGATTGATCACACATAAAAATGGAATAAGAAATTATGGACAACATATAACATTTAACAGTATGAAAACATCATATGATGACAAGCTAAAGCTAAAATCAACCATAATAACATTCTCATAATACAACAGTGATGAAAGAACAAAATGGAATAAGCATCACATAGGTATAAAGCCAAAGATGAATTGCTTTCCCATATTCTTTTTCAAAATCACATGCCCATATTATAGTCCTGGAAGAATTTTTAAGATAATAAACTCTTAAAGATTAAAAAAATTAATACATAAATGATAGCAATTAACCATGTATTGATAAAACAGACTAAAGCTAATTTAAATCAATGCATAATAAATTACTCAAAGAATATGAATATATTATAATGAAAATAAAACCATTTTACTCATAGGACAAAAGCCATTAAGCAACCTGGAATTCCATATTCTTCTTTGAAAATACTCGTCCATTCTCCCAAAGATTCCAACCATCCGTTACTCCATTTGAAAAGAAGAAAAGTTTACAAAATAAATAATATACAAAAGAGAAAGGATTAAAATCCTCCTCTCCATTTCTTGGATCCCATGGCTCTGAACTTTCTCATATATTTATACAATGAGTGAACAGTCTGGGCATCACTAATAATTTTCGCCACCTGAAATTTGTCTCGTAAAGAGACATCAGTATCCCTCTAATCGTGCATTTTTTTTGGAAAATTTCTACGCGGAAGGTAAATGGGTCGATTTGGCTTCTGGGTTTTCAACCATTTCTACAAATTCCTCACGGTTTGGCTGCAATCAGTCCTGCAAAATCGTCTGTCTGATCTTGACACCTTTCCAAATTTTATCTGTTGTTGCTCATAAAATTATTTGCAGCAATTCAATATTATTTTTGGATCAATCATCTTGAACGTATTTGGATAATAAAATCAAGCCATGATTAGATCCGTATCAAATATTTGATAATAGAAACCTGGGAAACAAAAATAAACCTAAATTAATAACCTAAAAATTGTGAATAAAACAAAATCGAGAACAATAAAATAAAAAATGAATTTAAACTAACTATAAGTTCTAAACAAATATTGTTTATAATTTCCTTTCAAATATGATCTTAAAATTCTAGAAGCTTCAAGCTAATGGAGAAGAGAAAAATATTAATTTTTGTTATTTACAAAATCAAACAACTGATAGATAAAAAAAATAAATTATTATTATTACTTTTATTTTGAAATGAGATGCAAAATGAAAAAAGAATTTAATTAATTAATATCACCAAATGATTTTATGAAAATGAGAAATCAACCAAGATATTATTTGATTAAGTATTGAACCCATTATTCAAAATAGTCAAACTTGCTAATGAACAAAAGAAAAAACACATAATCATAATTTAAACAAAAATAAACAATTGATAAAAATTAGCGTTTTTGTTTAAATTGAGATTTTTATTCTCGTTTCTAAATTTTGACATATACTCTTGTAATGAATGTCTCATACTATAGTGAATGTCTTAAGTTTGTCTCAAAGCAAACCAAGGTATGGAACTATTTGAAAAGGTTGATTCTGTAACTCATTATAATTATTAAGATTCTAATAGGGGCCCTCTAAATTTTGTAAAAATTTAGGGGAAGTTGTTGGGTCCCAACACATGGATAAATGAAAAAGGAACCCCCTGGAGTCGTCTTTAAGCTCTTTTCAGACTCTCTAAATGTGAAAATATTGTTGAGTGATCTTGTTTCCTTTCCCACTCGTTAAAAGGTTTGAAAGGGCGTCTTTCGAGTGATAATTTATCTCTTTTTCGGCCTCACGAGACTAACATTACGAAAAAAGACAACATTGGAGTCATCTTTAAGTCATTTTCAGACTCTCTAAATATGAAAAACCACCGAGTTTACCTTCTCTAGACTCGTTAAAAAATCATACATTGAAGGGCCCATACGGGACCGAACCCTTACTTCTTCCAGCTTGTTAAACAAAGGAAGAGGGACTTACCAAAGGTGAGTTATATTGAGCATCTGTTACCCTCCTCGAGCAGTTTTTGAAAACATTACAAGTAACTCTTACATTCGCCCTTGAACACTACACTTTGTCTTTGCACACATTTTAATCCATTGAACCTTTGCATTGAACCAAACCTCTGATTTTTCTTACTCCTTTGGGTCACCCAATGAAAGTCACAGTATCCGTTGTGTTATCGTGTTTTGTTCCATGTCATGTTTCTGCTGTCGTGCCTCAGTGTTCAAGGGAAGTATCTGTCTCAAGAATCAACCACCACAAATTTTTGTTTCAATACCCATGTCAGTCCATGTTCATTTGGTCCACCAATTTACATCTCTGTGTCAGTTTCATTTCGTTGATGGGGGATACATCAAGGCCTTCCTTCGGAGAGTCTGTTCCCGTCGACTTCAGCACATTATCCAGGATCTAGACTTAGAAACTAGTTAGTATCTTGGGACCTGTATGCCTCAATGGTAGGCCTCCTCGTGTTCGACAATGGGTTTACATCAATGACCTTTGATCGGATGATTCCATGGATGTTCGACTTCATCTCATCCATTCACATTCGTTGGAATGTACTAGATTACCTTGGGAATCATTGACATCAATGGTGATTTCCCTCACGTTTGTTAACGGTTTACCTCATTGACCAGTAATCAAGTGGTTTCTTCCATGTTCGACATCAGGACATCTATTCACATGGTTAGATTCGTACTACATAGGGATCAGTAAGAAGACCTTGGGTAGAGTCATCATTATTATATGTACTTTTCCCGGGTTGTGACAAAGTTTCTTTTGAACATTGACACATATACTGTCACATAGATCCACTTTGTATTGGTCGTGGCCATGTCTTGTTGTCTCGTAGATCCACTGTGTATTCTTCATGGCTACGATCAGTTTAGGTCATAGGAATATAGATCCACATTGTATCTTCAGTGGCTATACCTTTTTGTCAATATAATTATGGATCCGCAGTGTATTTTATGGTGGCCATACCTTGAAATTCTTTATCCCTCAAGAATAGGTATGCCTGCCTTGGGTTTGAAACATGTCATAATATTTTTTTGATGGTTGTGTGTAGCTTCTTCCAAGTTCTCTGAGTCCATACCCTTGCTCGAAAAATTCTACAAAGTAATTCAGTCATCAGTTCCCGTCTTCTAACTTTGCACTTTGGGGGGCAATATATTACACGTCAAAATTACTCATTACGATGATGGCCTAGTGTCGTCATTACCAATGTCGCAAGTGTCTCATTTTGGCTGCAAGTGTCGCAAATATCATACTGTCATCTTACCTATGTCGTGTCTTGGACAACATTATCAAGAACACTTAAAAGACACCTGAAAAGACTGGTTTTGAAGAGGAGAAATCATTTTACAAAGAGTACAAGTCTTTTTCCATGGAAAAAACCACTCAAAAATCAATTTGGGAAGGCAACGCTCCCCTATACACTGTCAAGGAGTGCCAACACTCTGTACCCTCTTTTGAGGGAGAGTTGCAACACTCTGTGCCCCATTTTGAGGGAGCGCTAGCCCTTTTTGAGTGAATTTTAGACTGTTGAGGAAAATCAGGGAAGAATCCCCCTCATCTCTAGAGTTGGTTGGATTCGGATTTGAGGCTAAGGCTCGATCTTAGGGAAGACCCACAACTGAAGGAGAAGGATCCTCAACCTATCCCAAGAATATCTTAAGTGGTTAGGCCTCTCCAAGCCTATATAAGGAGGCCTCCTCATGGTGAAAGGAAGGGAGATTGAAGGCATCAAACTTATGATCTCATAAGGGAGATATCATTGAAGCATAATCAGTTTGTGTTTGGATTACTTGAGCAAAGGGTTCGACAAGGAGAGCTTGGCGAATTTGTTGCATCTACATCATGGTTGTAAGCACTTTGTTTTGTTTTCATTAATATACATATGTGCTTGGCTTGTTTCTTTCAAGGTTGTGTTTATTCTACATGAACTTGTCTCTATTAGATAGATCTGGTTTCAAGCTAATCTTAATAGAATAGGAATCTTGTTCTGTCTTTGTTTGGTTTGTAGGACTTAACGAGGATCTTGGGGATCAAATCTCAACTCGAACTGTGCGAGGATGAACATCGTTAAAAAGGTATATCTTTCTTCCTCTTCTCTATACATTATTTTAGCTAGATTTAAAAGGATGTCAGTGACCAAAGTTAGCACCCTTTCTGTCTTGGTCTTAGGATTCTAAAGCCCAAGAGGGAATCCAGTTGTCCACAAGGGGATTTCTCTGTAACAAAAACTAAATTCAAGCCACTATGGTGTCTGTTAACACTATGTGGTCAAGAAAGATATAGTTACTTGTACCTAAGAAAGATGCTTAAAATTGACATATTGAAATCTTAGGCATCAAGTAAGTTGTCAAAATTAGGTCAGCATTTTTTAAATCAATTAAATGAAGTGCAAGGGAAATGTGATAAATTATCACTCCACACAATTTTGCCTCAATTGTTCAAACTGTTGTCAAGCAAGAGATGTGTGTCTTCTTGATCAAACATAATATTATGAAGGTATTTTCCCAATTAATAAATTTTAAGTATTTGTTTTTTATATGACTTGCAGAGTTTAAAACCACCACCCCACCTAAATCCCAAGGACCTAGTCTAATATTTTGTTGGTGTTCTATACCCAAAGTAAAAAACTCATGTTGAATTAATTAAGTTGGTTAATTTGAGTGTTTGTTGGTTAATTTGGTGTGTAATGTGTGCACTTTGATGTGTAAATTGTAGGAAATAAATACTAGAAAAGAAAACTTAAAAGAAAAAGACACTTGGAAATTGAAAATTTATTTTTTCTTACTTTCTTCTATGAAATTTTTAAAATAAATAGGCAATAGGCAACATAGGTAGTGGGGAACATATTTAGTCTAGATAAAAAAAAAAATTCTAAGTCTATTTTTAATATTTTTCACCTAAATATCAGTTTGGGAATATGTTCTATTAAGGGAAACCATGCTTAGGGAAGCCTCATCATGGCCTTGATTCACTCTAGTCATGTTCAGGGTACAGGAAATGTTGAAATAATCATGCCCATAGAGGAAAAGACAAGAAAAATTAAAAAATGAATGGAATAACACAAGTGGAATGTGGTGTTGTCATAGATCACGGAAGGACAAAGATAGTAAACTACAGAGAGAAGATCTCAAAAGAAAACCCTAAAGCCAATTTCAAAAGTAGTTTAAAAGTCAAAAGAAGCTACTTCCCGATGGATTCACCATTTTGTTGACAAGATTTTTCATATGGGTGTACTACTTGATCCCCACTAACTAATTGGGAGGTTGGTGAAAAATAATAGGTTTTACTTTACTATGTCCAACAATAAGGAGATCTAACTAGGGTTTCAAATGAGAAGGAAAGAGAGGAAGCTATGGAATTGCATCATTTTTGGGTTTTTGAAGGTTTAATTGATGTGTAAGAAGAGGATGTCCTAGCCCCATGAATCCTACATACAAGACACAGAACAAAAACCTTAGGAATCTAAAGGTTGTGTAACCCTAGAATATTTATTCATATGATAAAGTAGAAACCCTTTTAATCTAGTTGCAAGATTCAATGATACCAAAGCATATGCATTCAAATAATAATATTAAACTAGCTAAGTGTGTATTAAGTAAGTTTGGGGGGGTGGGGAGGACAGAGATTCTATTAACAAGAAGAAATAACAATTACATAAACAAGATCCATATTACCTACGAAATGATGTGATGGATGTAAGTCCCTTCTCTTTTTGGTTCATTCCTCTTCAAGGCTCTCTTATGTCCAGTGGTTTTCAATATCTTTACCAATCCTCTTCTATTCAAACCTCAATAAGAAAATTGGGATAATAAAAAGAAGGATGCAAATTTAGAAACCTTATCAATGTTAGAAAGAAAGTATCAATAATCACTATCCATAACCAAGATCCTAGATCCTAAGATCACAATGTCATAATTTTGATGCATACTTGAATGAAGATATGAACTCCATGAAAAAAAAAATCAGTTTCATGAATAATACTAAGATAAGATATCCACTCTTTGGCAATTGTATCAACCATGATCAATATTTGGAAAATCAACTTAGGAGGGTGTGTTGATCAAATTTGACCTTTTCCAAGGCATGCATGTGAGTATTGGCTAATATCCTATGCCCTGTACATAACTTTTGGGGGAATAGTTACACTTATGACCTAAACCAAGGAAATGTACTTATTTTTCCAAAGTTGTAAAAATTAAGGTTAAATTGTTCATTTTATGCAGTAGAGTTCTTTAAAGAGATGGAAAACTACGTTCATGTTTAGATGTTGCTTGACAATTCAATCCACAAGCTAGGATCATAATAACGAGGTTGTTAAGCTCAAATATTAATGACATCTCAATCTATAAATAAATAGTCAACGATAACCAATGAGTGAGTAGACCAAACTTTACAATCATAAATTTTATTCTTGGTTATTATTGTCTTCATTTTTAATTCTTTGAATAATAGGCCCCCGACCTTCTTTAATTTTGAAACATCCATCCATGTTAATTATATCATTTAATTTTATTTCAAGGACCTCATGAACCTTTATTTTACCATAGTGGTCTATCCTTTTAATTATATTAGCATTTTCTATGAAAATTAGATGGACAATATCCTCAAAATTTCCATCCAAGGAATATCTTTTAACCTAGTTATACTTTATATTCGCACAATGTTCTTTGATTATGATATCTCACTCTCTAATCAATATAATATTTACACATGGGAAATATATGGTATAAACACCTTTATAATGAATCATATCAATGAAATATTTTGCACAATTCATCATGCCTTTGAGATTGTTAGGGGGAGTAAAGGTAACACTAATATTACCTTTCTTTAAAATTTTGCAATTTTGTTTGTCATTACTTTGTTATAAGGAAGCATGATCTTCTTCATTTCACTAATTGGTTCACGAATGACTTGGTGTCCACCCCTATCCCTTAAGAAAACCTTTTTGAATTGATATTCTTTATATCCATTGCTCTTGAAAATATTAGCCAAGTGACTAAAATCCTACTCTACATGATCACCATTTGAAACATTGACTACTCAAGTCACCAATGTATTGATGACCCCAAGTTTTTTAGTGGGGTGATGATGAGACTCAAGAGATGCCTATCAATATGCATCTTCTTCTAATATACTTGATGTATAATGAGCCATCATTTTTCTTAGAGAAGAGGATATCAAGGAATGGGATGTTGTTACTGTCCTCTATTTCCATGGTAAATTTGATGATATCTACTTTCCTATTTAGATGATCTTTGAACCTATCAAATATTTTTCTACCATGAGGCTAGATTACGTAGGTTTCATTTATGAATCTTTTCCAGTGCTTTGGTTTAAGAGGATGGGTTTCAGTAGATTTATTTTCAAACCATTCCATGCATAGAAGTACTACAACAAGTGACAATGGTGATCACGTTCCTACCCATTTAATTTTCTCATAGATCTTACCTTGGAAGCTAAAATATGTTGATTTAAAGAACACTTTAACAAAGGTTGCAGTTGTTGGAAAATATTTAACAGACAACAAATGTTTGTCATTGATGGCAAGTACAACAATGAAGGTGGGCATTATGAGAAGACGCTGCAAAGAAGATTCGATTAAGCTCAGAAGCGATGGCAAGATCAGAGTAAGCGGAACAAAATAAGCTCGGGATGAGAAGCAGCATTTATGATCGCTAGATCCCATTTACAATTCCTGATGACCGTCAGATCAAGTGTTGATCGGGACTATTGATCCGAGACTCCATTTCGGAGTTTCACGACTCGCGACATGGAGAGGCAAGAACATAACTATCAAAATCACGATATGCGAAATCGCGATTTAATCGCAGCTGTCATATCAAATTTTTGTTCTGGACCGTTGATCCAACTTCATCTCAGAGTTTCGCGACTTGTGACATGGAGAGGAAAGAAACATAACTATCAAACTCATGAGATGCGAAATCATGATTTAATCACATCCTTCAGAACAATGTGTGATCTGAACCGTTGATCCCGCTCCATCTCGGAGCTTCGCCTATCGCGACTTGGAGAGGCAAGAAACATAACCACCGAGCTTGCGAGATGAGAAATCATGATATGATCTGAGCCATTGAATTAAGATCAGATCTGGACCATTGAATCATAGGACAAGTCGCTGACTTGGAGTCAACAGATCCTGGTGTGGAAACTCACGAGATGCGAGATCGCGATATGATCTGGACCGTCAGATTTATGGAGATTTCAACAGTCGATCAGACTCAATGAAGTTTATAAGCTTGTGAAATATAAAGCACCTTTTTGGCACAGCCTATGGTCACCGCTGATGGTCACGAGAGAGGAAGGACCTAGTGCAGATAAGCTCTGCCTCAGGATTTCGAGGAACGCGTCTGGGAGTGTCAAGACACGGGATCATACGAATGCCGAAATACCGAAAAGGTGAAATATCGCTATAATTGGTGGTCACCGCCTGTGGTCACGTAGAGGAGGGATCTAGAGCAGCCAAGTTCCT
>JASDQU010407192.1:0-10021 GCA_032191745.1 Picea mariana
TTAAGATGCATATAAACAACAACAAATAACAGTGAATAGAAAACACATAACACAACAAATGATAAAGGAGTTCACCCCTCTCTTGGGCTACATCTCCTGGTCCAGCTTCCAATGGATATTTTGTATTATTTTCTCAAAGTGATAAAATATGTTCTTTACAATGCTCAAAATGACAAATAGATGGCTCCAATGGCTTCAGAACGTCCAAAAACCCCTAGCTGGGCTTTTTCAGCATCTCATTTGGCCAAAAAATGAAGGAGATAGGCTTCTTGGAAGTTCCCCTTCAAACTTGCTGTCTCTGGATCGCCAAAATGCACCTCCTGCTCCTCAACCTAGCCCCCACGTGCATATATGTGTTAAAACCCAACACCAGGCGCAACTGCACAATGGTGCGAACTGTAGGATGGTTACGCGCCTAGCCTCTAACCGCTTAGGACCATGGGCATGTGAAGCACCATATGACCGCGCACATATACACAAAGGGACAAAGGTTTAAACGGTCGAAAAGGCGCACGCCGTGGTTACATTGTATACACATAATATCGGGGGCCGGGGCTAAGCCCCAACCCAGACTGCGCCCCCATTGCAAATAAATTCAAATTCAAATAAATTTATAAAGGTATAGTGTTAAGAACTATATGGGTGGTGCACCGGTTGGGCGGCCCTTCCCAAAGCTTTTCCCCTGCCTGGAGGTCGCGGGGTCGAATCTGGCCAACAACATAAATTTTAAACCAATGCCAGGGTGACATGTGGCGGCCATTGAGTGGGCCATGTGTCAGCATTCCTTTCGCCACCATTTCCACGTGTCATACGCCAACTCATCCACACGACTGCCAACCAACATCTGCCATGTGTCGTACATCCCTGCCACATGTCGTACGACTCTGCCATGTCAGCATCCGTACGGACTGTACAGTTAACACATTTTTTTTGCCTGTTTGTCGTTTTGAACAGAACGTGATATCTCTCTCATTCGACATCTGTTTGAACCCAAACAAGTTGCGTTGGGTTCATGACAACGAGGTCTACGCTCCCATTCAATTTGAAGCGATTTCGAGCACTTTGAATTTTGAGCAAAATTTGATCCCCTGGACCACTAACTCAATCAATTTCAAATACAACTACCCTTTTTTTACACTTAAAGTGTCACAATCAATCAATATTTCATTTAAATACTTTATTCTTTTAATCCAACATGAATTTAGTTGTTTTATACAAGTAGGGGATGGAAAATATTCTTCCTTTATTTTTTATTCACTCATACTTGAAACTTTTATAACAAATGTAATAACAACCTCTTTATAGAATCCCTCACCATTATCTAGATATGCTTGAAGGTATTGTCTTATATTTATAATTCTATACCCTAAGGAAACAAAGTTATTCACAAGTTCCCATTCCTTGAGAATTAAAGACGTCCATTTCTTAATATTCTCCCCAACACACTTTCTAACTACAACTAATAGGCTCGATGTTCCTCTCAATTTTGAACTAGATTTTGGTGTTCCATCAAAGTTCTTCTAGAGCTGAAATATGGCAATCGAACTAGAAAATATGGGTGGTGGAATTAGAGAATTCTCCAATTATTTAATCTTGTCTTTAAGTATGGTGTTTTCATCTTCTATCTCTCCCATTGACATCTTCAAGGATGTTCCCGTGGCTTCATGGATTTGTACCATCTTCAACGGTGGAACACTTTTTAAGTCCAATTCTGAGCTCGAACTTCGTTGAACTTTTTTGTTTTTCGAATGATTTTTTTCAAAGACTAATTTCCTTGAATCTTTATCAAACATAGCATTATGAAAGGTAATGGATTCTTCTTCAAAGAGAACTGGTTGTTGTGTGACTAGTTCTGTTTCAATTTCTCTATTTTATTTAATCCTTTGTTCATCATCAGGGAATTCTATATCTTCAATTTTTTCATCCAAGTCCACATCTTCAAGAACAACTTCGTATTCAGGTACGACCTCATTTACTCCCTATTGATTTGTTTTCCCTTTTCTTTTACTAGTTATTGGAATTTTATGGGGTCGCTCCAAACTTCCCTTAGGAGGATTTTGATCTCCTTTATAATCAGAATTATTAGCTAAATATTTATTTTTCTCTTGATCTATAAGTTGAGGGTTTTGTTTTTGTGGGCCGCTTCTTTGAGAAGAATTTTGAGACCGCATACTTCTTTCATTTACAAATTTTCCATGATGTCGATGTGGTTCATTGGTGATAATAATAGTGTCAATATCTTCAATAGGAAATGCCTTAGGGTTTTTTTCATCGTCTTCCTCTTCTCCAAACAGAAAAGTGTTTTCATATGAAACATTGTAACACACATAAATCATATGTTTCATGAAAAAATGCTTAGGTTCCAACCCTTTAATTTCATTTGCCACCTTTAAATTATACTGGTCAAATTGAACTGCATATTCATCAATATTTGGAGCGTTCTTTAATGCTATTTCACCAATTCTCCATGCCATGGGGATAAATTGTTTTTTCCTCCTTTCATGGAATAAGTGACCCCAAAATCTATACTGTTTACAAACTTCAACTACAAATATCCTATCTGGTACATAATATAGAAGGTAAAAAGGACTTTCTCGAGAACAACAAATCCTGACAATGCTGTAATGGTCCATTGCTTTGAAAATTCCTCTTTTATTTAGAAATGTTGCCACTTATAAATAAATAATTGAGGTACAAGATCAAAATATGAGTTCTTAAAAGAAGAAACAAATTAATTGTAAACTTCGTAAAAATGGTACATGTCCTTTTGTTTCCATAAGGCAGGGTACCATGTGTGAACTGAGTCAATTTTGCAATTGACATGTTTGGGTAAATGAAATCCTTTGAAGACATGGAAGTATGTGATAATAAAGATTAAATACAAAGATATTTAGAATTTCCCGTTCTTCTTAAAATTTGATAATTCAAAATATATTTTGCTAGAAATGATTTTCTCCCTATTAGCACTCAAAAACGCACCATCAAAATTTTAAGCGCCTTCATAAATTTTGTGTTAGATTTTTCAAATTCCTTTGGTCCTTTGTCTATGGTCATAGCCTCCCAATTTGTCATTGAGCCTTGACAATTTCCCATTAATCGATTTAGCCAAAGGTGGTGTGTGTTCAAGTGTCCTAAGTCAAACCTATCCTATCTACCAAATCTAATGCATATACCAAAGCCCAACTCCATGCACACATTAAAGAGAAAGATTATGCAAATGGAGACTTTCCTAAAACAGAGGAGGTGCTCTTCCAAATTTGCAAAGTTATTTCAAAGATGGCACTATAGAATCTTCTATGTAGTATGTTCTGCGATTTTGCTACCTTATATGCTACGAAAACTCTTACGCTAAACTGAACTGGGCACTACCAAATCCACATAACTGTTTTGATGATGGGCACTACCAATTCCACAGAGGCCATTTGAGGTGTGGTGCTACCAAATTTGTAGAGGCTAATTCAGGATGGATGCCATGAAATTACAAAACATGATTGGCACTACGAAAATTGCAGGCCTGTTTTGGATCGACACTACGAAATGTGTAGAGTTATTTTGCAAGGACGCTTCTGCAATTTTTGAGTGACTAACTTAAAACTTGGATTATGAACAAATGGGAAGGTATTTTTGAAAATTGGAGGAGGTTTTTGTTCATGACATACCAAATAAAAAAAACCTCTCTCAAGTTTGAAAAATGTGTTATGGTTAGAGAGATATTATACATATAAGTGGCGCTATGAAATGTGCATAAACTGTTTTACAACGATGCTACAGAATTTCCTGTAGTGGTTATGGTTTGGATATTCGCCTTGTTGGGAGGTTTCCACCTATAAAGGAAGATTTGAAATGGTATCCTAAGAGTTTTTTGGACATGAGAGACATGTTTTCCATCTCCATATAAATCAGGATGGCCTGTTTCAAAAGGCATTTATCACAATAGGCAATATCCCGAAAAATAGGAATTTGTTAAGTTTTTGTTGGAATCTTTTGTAACAAGGCTCCTAAATGGACGAGGATCCTATGTATCTTGTTGGTTTCAACCTCCTTAGGGTAGAGAGAGATCATTTAATATATATGGAAGTGGATTTTGAGAAGGAAAGGTTTGGAGTGATAGGAAAAAGATTATTACTATTTTGTAAATTCTCAGACTCTGCATATCTGGATGGAGGATTCTTGTGTAGTCAAAGATCAGCCTGTGCTCCTCTCTTTGCCCATTTTGTTTGTCTTCTTGATCTAATGGAATATTTTTTGATAAAGGATTTATCAATATCTTTGTTAGAAGATTTATGTAGTGGATGATTTATTGTGTATTTTGTGAAGCTTCTCTTCTTGGAGCAAATCTTTATTTCTTGATTAGAAGGATCCTAATTAATGAAATTTCAGCCATATGAATGTGGCAATTAAGCATGATGTGAAATTGACTGTTCATCTTGATGTTTTTCTACATTCTCTTCTATTCATATTTCAAATATGTGCTGGTTGGAGATTATGGTAGCCCTTTTTGCTGGAATATAGTCTTTGGAATTTCATGCATTAGATCAGGCTTTGAACCTTATCAGTTTGATCCATTTTTTTAATATAATCACTCATCCAACTCTAAAAATTATGATGGGTACTGGGATTACACTTACAACATTCTAAGTGTGATTCTCAATGCTAACAGGCCCAACCTAAAACTGCTTTCTCATGAACAAAAAAATATATAATATACAGAGCTAAACGAGGAATGGTAGCAATCGATTCTTGCCCAGTTACCCTAAAAATGAGCCATGACATTTCTCAGTAGGGGTTTTTATCAAATTGACCTAGATGGATGATAAATATTCTGGCATCATTGACATGTCTTCCAAATATTTTTTCAAGATATCCCAACCACCATTTCTATCCTTCAGAAAATCTTTAGCTTCGTCACCTTTAAAATTCATTGTTGGCTCTGGTAGCCTAAACATTTTCTTGAAAGTTGAAGGTGCGAGAGATATAGGGGATTCTCCCTGTAGCTGAATAATCCTCTAGTTCTTGTTGAACTTATATATACACCATGTAACTAGGTTTTTGGCATAAAAAACCTTTGGAACACAACATGATTTGGAAATTCCCGATATCATTAGAAATTCTCTCTCGAGGCAACAATGTAGAATAATATTTGTATGTTTTGGACAAGTGAAATTTTTTATTTTCTCTTCTGAATGTATTAAGGTTATCTCTGTAGAAGCTTTTCTTTCTTCTAGACATCATGCTTAATAGAGGGTGTATTATGTACAATCGTTTGGAACATTAATACCAAAGTAATTTTTTTTACCATAATATACCTCAACACTCTCCTTTCTAAGGAAAGGATAATGAGAATTAAATTTGAATTAATGGAGGATTGTCTCGAGAAGGTCGTCATTAATAACGACCTTTTAATATTTTAACCCCTTGTTATTTTTCGTAATATTTTCATTTAGTATACCTTGAGGACAGTGATAAGAGAGACGTGTATTACCACATATGGTAGAGGATCGAATGTATGGAGAAGTATCAACACAAACCTGTGGTGAAAATATTAAATAAATGACTAAGTATGAGACTTGGATCGGTTGGATGGAGGGGGGGGGGNTGAAGTGTTGAAAAATTGACTAAGTATTGAAATATTGGGAGATAAATGAAGTATGAAAAATGACTAAGTATCATGAAACAAACAGATGCACGAGTCGTGGTGATAATCAAATAAGTCAGTCAAGTGACCTAAACATGTGAAGAACATTTGAAAAAGTTTAAGTATGGTGAAAAAATAGGATGGATAAACATGGTGGTGCATTTTGGTCACGAAAAAACTTTGGACTTGAATAAGAATATGTAATGAACCCATGACAAAGATTGTTTTTTCTAAGTGTGGAAAATATACAAGGGAAGATTCGTGAAATAATTTACACACTTTTGGGTCAACAGAAACTTCAAAACTAGGTTCTTCTCAGGGTCTCTAATACCCATATTTGAACACACAACATGGAAGATATCAGTGTACTCTAGCACCATTTGGTCTCTCTCTTAATGAAGAGTTGTCCATCTCGTGTATTGGTCATCATAGTTTCTAACATGGTAGAATTCCTCCTTGAGGGCATCAATAAAAGTCATCGAATTGGGTTCTGTCCTAAATGTTGTAGACTCATATCCATCATGTCTCTCCTAGTATCTTTCCCACCAATATTTGACATGGGTAAAGGATTTAAAGAGTGAAAAAATGATCTTTTTGTTCTCTAGAAATTTTTGAACAGAGTAATAACTCTCTAAAAGATTTGATTGTTTCTCCAAAGCATACACATGAATATTTCCTTCAAATAAAGGAATGCCAAATTTAACTTGTACCATGAAGGGTGTCTCACCTCCAAAATTATTTCTTTTTGAATATGTCTCTACTAATGCTGGCATTTGTGAAGGATTTGGGTGAAACTTTCCATCATCTCATTCATGTTTTGCATGAGGGATTACTCGAGTAACAACTTGATGAGATCTATTGATTTCTCATATCTCTTTTCATTTTCCATGGGAGGCTACTTTGGCCAGTGAGAGTGGTCTTCCCCAATGAAAATTAGTTTGGTACCCAACTCTCTATACCCTGACCTCGTCGAGGACATGCACTGAGAAACAACAAAGAGAATATTGCTATGATACCACTGATTTGGATTGTATAGAGAATGAAATGAAATCTAGGAATATGAATGGAATTACACAAAAATAAATATTGTAGAGAGCACAATAATACAATGAAACCCAAATTATATTAATGAATGAAATAAGAAAAGAATGTAAAATGCAAAGTAATTAAAACTAGCTAGAATGGTAGTAGCTTATCTCTAAAGAGAGAGGTATCGGTTACACTCATTGACAAGAAGACATTAAAAGGGGATGAAAATGAAATTTTAACATAAAGTGATAAAACCTAAGAGGAAAAAAACCTAAATATATGAAACCCTAACCCTAGGAAACAAAGCACCAAAATGATTGTAGGCACACATGTGACTAGTTGATATATCAACTTCCTAAGGGTGCAACTTTTGCATACAATCTCCATTTGGGGCATACAATAGCTCATTGGAAATATATAACTAAAAATAAAATTGTTGGTATGCCTATTAAATCCATCGACACCATAGGCCCCATAATATCCAAAAAACATCATTTAAGACCATATAATGACACTAGAAGTTTAGGACCTAAAAAATTGCAGGTAAAAAAACTTAAAATATGGAGAGCCTTTTTGAGTTAATGGAATAGGTGGGTGGCCACCGATGTCCAATTGGATTAATAATCTTCCCTTAGGAAGTAATGTTCCCCATTACATCAAGTTCCTTGATGAAATGGGGAAACATTTTCTAAATTTGACGCTTGGTGAGCCACTTGCCTTGGTGAAGAAGTTGTACTACTTTGGAAACCCAATATAGTTTTATTTTCTACTAGTGGGTGCCCTTCATCTTGGTGTCCATGATTTGATCCACTGCATCCTACTCAATGAAGTCAAGATTGGGTTTTTTAGGGTCCAAATTGTTAGTCACCTCTGAAGTTTCCAATAGGGGTAAAACATAAGGTTGAAGTAGTTCCACATTAAATATTGGGTGCAAGCCAAGGAAAGGGGGAATACTCAATTCAAAAGAATTATCAACCACAAACTTAATGATAGTGTAAGGCCAATATCTTAGTGGTTTGATCTCCYTATGRATTCCTACGAGGTTCTCATTATACAAATGTAACCACACTTTATCACCAACCTGAAATTTGTGTGGAACCCGATTATGATGATGTCACTCCTTGTACTTGGCATTGGATTTTTGCAGGAAATCATGAACCTATTATTATATGTGTTGGATCCATTCAACAAATTTGGATACTCTATCATCCCCAACATGAGCATGGGAGGACTCTTCTTAGGAAAATGCAATGGGCAAAGCTACATCAATGGGGGAAATGGTTGGAACCCGAAGCACACTTGGAAAGGGATATGGCCAATAGAGTTATGGAGGGATGTTTTGTAGCTATGTTAAAAATATGGAAGGCTCTCATCCCATGTACATGGATGCTTTGAGTTTTACATGTGTAGGATATGCATAATTATCCCATTAACGAATTATGTTTTTCCATCTATTTGGGGGTGGAGGGAAGTTGATTTGGTCGGCTTGGTGTCCATCAGAGACCACTGGTTGGAAAAAAAGGTTATGGGGAACCCACTATTCCTATCTAAATTAATGATTCATGGTAGCCCAAAATGAACTCAAACACAGTCAAAGAAGATCTTAGTAGTGGCTTTGGTTGTGATACTCTTCCTGTGATGGTGCCAAAATGACCATCTTAGAGAACCGATCGACAACCACAAAGACATAATTGTTACCATGCATGGTGGAGGGAAAAACTAACATGTAATCCATGGATACTGACTCCTAGGGCGTGTCTTGGGTATGTCGAGTAGTGCACAACCTATACTTCTTAATGGTAGGTTGAATAATGACATAGGAAGTGCACGATATGATACACCTGCTGACATTCTGTCATAATCTTGGCTATTAGAAATAATACTCAAGTACTGCTACTATATTCTCCACACCGAAGTGCCCTAGCAATCCAATATAATGTGCCTCCCAAATTATCTTTGAAAACTCACTTGAAGGAACATAAATATGGCTTGAGTAACACAAAAGTGTGTCTTGGAGTTGAAAGTCTATAACTTGTTTACCTGCATCCAATGTCATATATGTAGCAATGAATTCAGAGTCACTGTCATACAATTGGGTCCACCTGGAGGTCTTATGCCTTAAGAAGCTAATAATTATGGTTAGCACCATAACTAGGGGATAACTGACACAATTTACAACATGGTTTGTGTTTMCATTCTTGTATTTAATGTTCAAGTGGAATTGTTGCAAGTACRTGGTCCACTTCTGATGGTGGTAATTTTGAAACTTTCCTTTTGTGTGCATGAATTATAGAGTCATGTGATAAATGTAGATGATAGTTTCCTTTCCTAKAATATATTTATTCCACCATTGGCATGCATGCATAATTGAGTACATCTCCTTGTCATCGGTCTGATACTTGTGAACAATATTAGAGAGTGTCTCTTTGTGATAGGCCACCAAATGTCCATGCTGAGTAAGGAYTGCATCAATAACATATATGGAGGAATTTGTCTCAATCTCGAATGGTCATTGCAGGTCTGAYAGAGTGAGAACTGGTGTCAATCCAAGGTGGTGTTTCAGATCCTAAAATTCTTGTTGTTGTGACTTAGACTAGGAAAAAATGACTTTAGCTCCACCCTTGGTCACTTGGCTTAAGGGACAATCTATATGGGAGAACCCAAACACAAAATTATGGTAGAATTTGGCAAGGCCCAAGAAGCTATAGATCTTTGTAAATCCATCGGGGATGGCCAATCATGAATGACTTGGATCTTGGATGGATCCATATGCACCCCATGTTCATCCATATTATATCCTAGATACTGAATTATCTACATGCCAAATGGGAATTTCTCCAAATTGAAATATAACTTGTGTTGCCACAAAGTGCTCAAGGTCCATTGAATGTGCTCCAAATGTTCTGCACAATTTATACTGAAGATGAGGATGTCATCCAAATATATGGCAACAAAATATTTTTTGAATAGCCACAAGTTGTCATCCATCACGCTCATGAATGTTGTCAGAACATTAGTCAAGCCAAAAGGCATGACCAACCACTCAAAAAGGCCTTCTTTATACTTGAAGGAGGTCCGCAATACATTACTTTTTTCAATTGGGACCTAGTGATATCTCAACTTCAGATCAATCTTACTAATGAACTCGACACCCTTAAGTCAATTAAGAACATCATCAATTCGAGGGATCGAGTATTAGTTCTTAACTACAATTTTTTTAGGGCTCTTTAATCAATACAAAGTCACCATTTATTTTCCCTCTTATACACCAATACAATTGGGCTCCCACAAGGTGAGGATCTTGTTCAAATATGGCCCTTTCATATGAGCTCATGAATTTGATGCTTTATTTCCTCA
>JASDQU010407193.1:0-10603 GCA_032191745.1 Picea mariana
CCATAAGTGCATTGAAATATCTTGATCATGGATCATTGTCTTCACTACTTCCATTATAATTATGTTCTTTATTTTTTCTACACCATTTTGTTGAGGATTGTAGGGAGTGATGAGCTCCCTCTTGATCCTGAAATATTTACAAAAGTTTACAAAATATTTTAAGGTGTATTCTCCTTCATTATCTGACATGAGTATCTTGATATTTATTTCAGAGAGATTCTCTGTCAAGGCTTTGAATTCCTTGAATTTACCGAACACTTCATCTTTTGATTTCAAAAAGTAAACCCAGGTTTTGCGATAATAGTCATCAGTAAAAGACACATAGTATATATACCCACTGATGGAGGTTGATGGAATTGGGCCACATGAATCTGAGTGAATGAGATCTAAGACTCCTTCTTTAATGTCTCTCTTAGAGAAATTGTTCTTGATGTTATTTCCTTGTGCACATCCATTGCACACACCTTCATGATCAACCTTGAATTCTGGTAGACCCGTGACTGCCTTGCTTACATATGGTAATGCCTTGTAGTTAATGTGAGCTAGTCTTCTATGCCAAAGTTTATAGGGATTCTCAATGGAATGAGTCAAGGGTGCTTCTGAGTGACCTTTTAGCTTATACAAGACACCTTCTTGTTTTCCAATAACAATTTCTTCTTCCATGGTTTTTCCTTTGGGCCACATAAGAACTTCTCCATATATGAAAGAAAATTTGAAGCCTTTCTTATCTAAGTATGAGATATAAAGTAATTTCTTTGTCAAGACTGGTACATACAATACATCCTTCATCTTCATTGGGGTTCCTTAATCAAGTTTGTAATTTGATTCTCCTACTCCTTTGATAAGGTACTAATAATCGTCTCCAAGTGTAAATTTCTCAAGAAAGTTATTTTCTGTAAGGCAAGAGAGAATGTCTCTTTGAACTATAATGTTCTTGGAAGCACCATTTTCTATGAGCCAAGTGTCATCACCAGGTGGCATTGATCCTAAGAGGGAAGATATTAACACATAGTGTTCAATCTGTTCTTTTATCATCTTTGTGGGTGGCTCTTCATCCTCAACTTTGTGGGCATGGTGCCTCTTGTTTCTCTTCTTGTATTCTTATCTTCTAGATGAAAAATTATTGGCAATATGTCCCATCTTTTCACAATGATAACATTGTTAGGATGATAAATCTTTTTCTCTTCTTTGACCTTTCTGAAACTTCTAGAATCTCCTTGGAGGGTGAGATTCATTATGTATGAATTTGTTTGGGGGATGATACTCCTTATGTGGATGAGTTTCTTTCTGGAAGTAATACCTCTTCCTTTATCCTTTAGTGTGATCATCTAGGAATTGATCTTCATCTCTTGATAGTATTTCTTCTCTGTTATCTACTCTTGCTTCTTCTTGAATGCATTCTTCCTAAAGACTGTCAAAGTGTATTTTCTCCTTTCTGGAACAAATAGTTTGGATGAATGCACCCAAAGGTCTTGTGAGACCATTAAGAGATTTCNCTAGAGTATCACCAATTGCTTCTAGTTGTTCCATGAATTGTGATATTCTAGAGAAATACTCTTGAATTGTTTATCCTTTCTGAATCCTTGTATTTTTGAGTTGAGTTCTTAGATTCATATTTCGGTTGATTTTATTTCCTTCAATAATCCTGGTTAGGGAATCAAAAAATTATTTTGGATTCTTATTTGAAGCCACTTGAGGAATTAAGTGATCTTTAATAGAATCTGTAATAATTCTTTTGGCCCTAACTGTGTCCTTTTGGTGTTTTGCTTTATCTGCAACATTGGTAGTTCATGTACATATTATTTAATGGATATTGCTAGGTCATTCTCTTCAAGAGTGAGTGAAATCCTGTACTTTCAGGCACAAAAGTTTTCCACACCTTCTAGCTTGTCAACAAACTTAGTGCATGCAAACATCTTTACCTGGAGCTAGGAAAATGACCAAGAAATGAAAATGCTCATAATTTAATTTTGAACTTACTAGGAGGTGTGTTTGGCTAAGGTGAGTAGCCTGATGCAATTAGATTTCATAAAATACAAATTTTTCCCCTTCAAACTTGACTAGCAGAATTTTGGACTGGTACTTCTGGTACTGGTTCTGGTTTTCTGGTACCAGTGAAAACTAGGGTTTCACTTTCCAAGAGTTATATCCACTGAAAAGTGTGATGAGGCTACCAAAGAGTTTGATAGGCTAAGGAGAGCTTCCTTGATGAGTTTTAGGATGAAATTCCTCTTCAATAGAAAATCCTAATTTTCTTGTACGACAATAGTGAGGTTTTTGTGTGTCTAGTGAAAAGGTGCTCTATTCAGATTAGCTCTGATAACATGTTAAGGTTTAATATATTATTAGGTTTCTTTTCAATTTAATATATAACCATAGCATAGCTAGGATCACTGAGAGAAACACAATCACAAGATACACAACATTTATCCTGGGAAACCCTCATGGGGGAGAAAACCCAACAAAAAATTCCTTAATATAGATAGCCAATACAATGCCAAGACAATAAACTAAAACACTAGAGAATATCCAACACTGAGCAATGCACCTCTCTCTTCCTTCTTCTCCCAACTACAACTACCAAACTTGCACACTAGATGAACGAGTGAGTGAGTGAGATAATGACGCTCTCGCTTCCTTTATTTATACAAACTGGAAGATGTTGGAAAGGTGTCTCTTCACTAGGTAGGGCCGACTTGTCTTATTAGTGGTTAAAACCACTTTAATTATCCTGGGGTTCAACTTATTAATTTTCACAATATATTTAGGGTTTGACCAATCTACAAAAGGGATTTTGGTCAATTACAATGTTTGACTTGATGAATCCACAAAAATGAATTGATCTAATGAATAAGAACTAAATAATAAATAGAATATTGAGATACTCTTTGCAGTTATAATATCTCAAAAATGATGGACACTAGGTTGAAGATACCTATGACATTCCATACATAGACAGATGGGAAGACAAAAGTAGTCAACAAGACTTTGGTGCAGTTTTTGAGGGGTTACAATCAAAAGCATTCAAATACCTGGGATTAAGGTATGATCTATACAAAACTCTTATAATAATAGAAAAATACATGCTTCCATGAGTAAGTCACCTTTTGAAACTTGTTTTGGATATTTCCCACCTTCAATCTTGGATGTTGTATAGGGAAAACAAGGAGGAATAAGGGAGGACCTCACAGGAGATGCATTGAAAGATAAAATATTTGTTGAGAAGATTAGGAAAATATATTTTCAAGTACAGGAGATGTTCAAGAAGTCACAAAAAAAACAAGTCTAGAAATGATCAACACATAACCAAGAATTCATTCAAAGTGGAAGACATAGTTCAGTTATAGTTGAATAAGGAAAGACTACAATGTCCTAGTAAGAAGATCAATGCTCTGCAGTATGGACTTGTTTTGTCACTGTTGGTGGTGTGCGCAGGATGTAAGACCCTAGGTTCAAGTTATCTTTTACCAACAAAACCCCCCAGACACCTGCCCTTAGCATCACCTACTTGCGCAGATGAAGTGTCACCTGAGGTATCTATTGGGACTGCGAGAACCAGGATTCTGCAGTATTGAGGGAATGGGAGGTGATTATCATGTTCATTCTTCTTTATAGTTTATGTGCACAAGATTCTATATTTTCTCCTTATTAACTACTTAGTGATCCATATTCATACTATCATGCTATTCCATATTCATATATGTTTCATTTATGTAACAATTATGAATATTTCTCCATGTTTAACCATAAGAAAATTCTATCTACGATGCATTCAAACAAAATTCTTAAGAAAACATATAAAAGACAAACATCAAAAGATTTGGTATCATCTCTTTGACATTCCTTTATTCATTCTTCTCATCAACAAAATGTTACATTAAATAACTATGGAACCGAATAATGTAGAAGAACCACAGTCGAACCAAGTACACAGGGAACAAACCACATTGAGGAATAGTGAGGAACCCTTATTATCCCAACCCATTACATATTTATACATAAATATAGGACTGGAAACCCTAATATGTTCATCCCAAAAATACCCCATTACAATGCATACTTCCCTTAGCTAAGTGCATGCTCGTGTTTATTTTCTCTCTCCATAACTAGTAAATTTGGGTCATTTTGCGACGGCCATTTTAATACTCTTGCAATATTATATCGTGGATATTGCGACAAATCTTGGGCCCCCCAAACGTCGCTTCATGTGTCGTGGCAAGTGAAACAAACCTAGGATATCATTGTAAGAGAGACAACCCAAAGAGGTTGTCACAAGCGAGACGAACTACAGTGGTCGTTGCAAGAGTGACGATCGAGTTAGTTTTTACGACGAACTATTCAAGGATAAGGTATCATTGACAGTAACGATAGTTTGTCGAAACAACGACGAAGCCTCGATAGTTGCTACAAACTATCAATACTATCGATGTAAGGTACCTGATCTATTATATTAGAATAATAGAGAAATAATACTGAGATAGCAATAGAATACTAAAAATATTGTAGAGATAACAATGGAACAACAAATTATATGGAATGATAAAAACATAATTATACCTTTATTGATAGGAAACAATGTTCACTTTCCTCTTCAAGGGGGAAACCTCCAGCAGAGAAGAGCTCTATTACAATAATTTTCAAAGACAAAACTTTTCGTACCCTCTACTCTTATTTATATGGAATCTATATATCCACAAGAACAATCTAGAGGAAGATCCTTCTAGAAGAGGAAGCTTATATTATTTCTTCTTACAATTTACTTATTCCTCCTTATTGCTAGGCCTTATTAATATTGACCTTTAGTACATGGAAATATATTATCTTACCCACTTGATGGTTTAGGTAGATTAGGTCCCTAACATGCCCTCCCCCTTAAAAGCATCCTTATCCTCAAGGCTTGATATGTAGAAATTGTTGCAGAATGCTAGCTGGCTCCCAGGTGGCCTAAGCTAGAGTTGTATATTTCCACTAAACTAACACTTCCTTGATGGTGCGCTGATGAAGATGATGCTCACGCTGGTCCAAAACTTCTTGTGACTGCAACCATATGGATCCTTCTTCATCAAAATCGGGGAGGTTGGATTGAGTTTGGCACTTAGTTCCAATCACCTTCTTTAAGCAGGAGACATGAAAAAAAATATGGAGCTTGGAATAAATAAGCAAAGCTAACTGATAGGCCACCTTTCCCACGTGCTTGAGAACCATAAAATTTGCACTCTAGTTTCTGACAATGTTCATCCTTGAGTGTAGTTTGTTTATAAGGTTGTAGACGAAGAAATACCTAGTCGTCTTCAACAAATTGACATTCTAAGCGACCTTAATCAAATTATTGCTTCATGCAATTCTGATCCATAACCAAATTCTCTTTGAGGGTACAAAGAATAGCCTCTCAAATTACAAGAATTTGGTCAATCGACAGAACCTTTGAGACACCTGACATGTAGGAGAGAATCAAAGGTGGATTTTTTCCATATACTACTTCAAAAGGAGTCATGCGAGTAGTTATATGGTAAGAAGTGTTGTACCACCATTCAACTAATGGTAACCATTGAGCCCATTGATTTTTCCTTTCAGAGAAAAAAAAACCTGAAATAAGTCTCCAAACACTTGTGGACAACTTTAGTTTGACCATCAGTCTCAGGATGATAGGTGATGTTGAGATGTAATTGGGTGCCCTATAGCATGAGCAGTTCTTGCCAAAACTTGTGGGTGAAAGTGGGGTCTCGATTAGAAACAATAGAATGAGGCATGACATGAAGCTTGAAGACCTCATCCATGAAACATTGAGCCACAATGGATGCAATAAATGGATGTTGAAGAGAACATAAATGAACATACTTGGAAAGTCGATCAACTACCACTATGATGACTGACTTATTGCTGGATTTAGGTAATCCCATAATGAAATCCATAGAGATATCCCTCCAAATAGTGGGTGGAATAGGAGTAGGTTAGAGTGTGCCATAGGCTTTGATTGTTTCTCCCTTGTTATGTTGACAACCATCAAATTCGGCCACAAAAGTGGGAACGTCCTTTTTCATACCATCCTAGAAAAAAGAAAATTTGACCCCATCATAGGTTTTGGTAAACCCTAAGTTCCCAGTTGTGGGAGTAACATGAAGCTCAGAAAGCACCGTGGATTTAAGTTGTGAGTGTTTACTTAAATGAAAATGACCTTTGTAGAAAATCCCATCATTGTGCCAAGAGTACCCTGGGGAAACTGGAGAATTGTCTTGCAACTATTATATCAGATGCAAAATTTTAGGATCATGTAGCCATTCCTGGCAAACAACTTGGAGCCAATCTGGGACAATGAAGCCTAGGGAGAAAAGGGACCCTTCATATTCATATTTTCAAGAAATAACTTCATCAACCACATTTTCTTTTACTTTCTTGTAAATGATATCATAATCATATCCGAAGAGCTTAGTTACCCATTTTGGTTTCTCTGGAGAGGAAGGGAATTTCTCTAGAAAATACTCAAGGATTTGATGATTCGTCTTAATTTGGAAGTGTTTCCCCAAGAGATAAGGGCACTAGAGATATACTACATGCAAAATAACCAACATTTAGTTTTCATAGATTGATTGGCCCAAATGGAGGTCTAAAAATTGTTTGTTGGTAAAGGCCAAAGGTATTCCCTCTTGTATAGGAATACTCCAATTCGTCTCCCATAAACATCACATTCGAGGACAAAGGTCTTTTTGAAATCAGGAAGGGCCAATGCCAGAGTACTGCACATAGTCTCCTTCAATGCTTGAAAGGCTTGATCAATTGTGGTATTCCAAGTGAAAGAATTAGTTTTAAGTAGAGAAGTGAGAGGCATATCAATATTTCCATAATTCTGAAAAAACTTGTGATAATGTCCTATTAAGCCCATAAAACCACGCAATATTTTTATAGTCTTGGGACGAGGCCAATCATGCATGGCTTCAATCTTCTTAGGATCCACTCAGACACCAACCTTGCCAACAATATGACCCAAGTACTCAAATTATGAGGCGCCAAAGGAACATTTAGAGTGTTTGAGGAAACGTTGATGTTGAGAGAGTAGATGAAGAACTTGATCCACATGGGAAAGATGGGATTGCCAAGTTTTACTATAGATGATAATATCATCAAATAAAAATAAGAAAACATGATGGAGAAAAGGATGGAAGACATGATTAATGAGGCTTTGGAAGGTGGAGGGGGGATTACACAGGTCAAAGGGCATGGCCAAGAACTCATAGTGACCCTAATGATTTCGAAAAGAAGTCTTGGGGATGTCAACATCTTGCATACAAGTCTAGTGGTAGCCTGAACACAAATCAAGTTTGGTGAAATACTAAGCACCACTCCACTCATACAAGAGATCATCAATAACATGAATGGGAAACTTGTCCTTGATGGTTAGTTTATTGAGAGCATGAAATTCAGGACACATGTGCCAAGTACCTTATTTATTAAGTACCATGACCACAAGAGAAGAATAAGGGATGGTACTGGGGTGGATATCACCCGCTTGGAGCAATTCCTGGATGATTTTATCAATTTCATTCTTTTGAGAAAATGGATGATGATAAGGGAGAACATTGGGAGGAATATTTCCAGGAACAATAGTTATGGAGGGATCATGAACACCACGAGAAGGCATAAGTCTCTAAGGAGTGGAAATACTTGGTGTTTAGAGAGAATATCTAGAAGGTCAGGATGCATAGAGGGTGTCTCAACTGCATGAATATAATGGATTTGAGAAATAATATCGGAGTGGCCTTTGTTGAGGATTTTTTCCATGTAATGGGAACTGACGATCTTAGGAGAACCAATTGTGAGAGCTTGGAAGTGATACCTTTGTCCCTCCTACTGGAATTGCATGGTTAATTCCTTAAAATCCATAAGAATGGGACCCAAAGTGTGTAACCATTCAACACTTAGCATAATGATACACTCACCCATTTCGATGGAAAACATATGAGATTTCAGAAGGTAATATCCAATTTGAAGACATACATTTTCACAACGCCCACTACATTTCATGGACCCACCATTGGCTATCATGTTTTGAAAATTATTGACATCACGAATATAGAAATTGGTTTCCTGGAAAATGCGAACTTATGGGTACTACCACTGTCAACCAGGATGATGACCTTCCTATTCTTAATATAGCCAATGAGATTGAGGGTTTTGGGAGAAGAGAAGCCAGTGAGAGCATGTAAGGAAATGAGTGGTTCAACACTAGGTGGGTCAACGGGCTCTTGGGTAGCATTGGGAAGGGAGGGCTCTTCAACAAGTGGAATTGTCACATATTCTTTAGAAACATCTTAAAAAATTGACATAAAACAATTATGGGTACTACCACTATCAACCAGGATGATGACCTTCCTATTCTTAATATAGCCATTGAGCATGAGGGTTTGGGGAGCAAAGAAGCCAGTGAGAGCATGCAAAGAAATGAGTGGTTCAACTTCAGGTGGGTCAACAGGCTTCGGGGTAGCATTGGGAAGGGAGGGCTCTTCAAAGAGAGGAATTTCCGCATGTTCTTCAGGAACATATTAAAAAATGGCCATAAAATAAAAATTCCTTACACTTGTGGCCCGGAAAATATTTTTCATCAAAATTATAGAAAAGATCCTTCAATTGGCATTCAACCATTTTATCCCTAGTTAATTTCTGGACCTTGAGTGGACTGATAGGGGGGTTAGAATTAGTGAGTTGAGGGAGAGGAACAGAAGAGGGGTTTTTGTTCTGGGAAAAAACAACTTGTTGGGATTCTTTATCACGTTTAGTAGCCTCTAACCAAGTCTGAGGGCAGGCCATGAGAACCTGGGGTTATATTTCATCCTTTAATGCACTGATAAATTATTCACAAAAGAAAACATCTGACATGATCTTGGTTCGAAAGGCCAAATGCTCAAAAGTAGATATAATGTCTTCCACTATGCCTGATTGTTTCAACTTGGTCAAATGACCGAGATAATGGGTATGAGTGTCAAAGAGGTCATAGAGCTTTGCAACAAACTGGGTCCAGTAAATATACCCTTGACATGAATGTTTACACCATTTCCACCATTGCCATCATTCAAGGTCTATATAGAGGAAAACATAGAGAAGTTTGGCCAATTCATCAGTAATACCATGTAGAGAAAAATAATGCTCCATTTGAGTGACCCAACCTGTAGGATCAGAGCCATCCAATTTATTGACCTCAACACAGGGAAGACGGGGGTCACACTGAAAGGAGTTGGATTGAAAATGTAGATAATGAGAGGAATCAACATCATCGAGTTGGTCTGAGGAGGAAGGACCCGAAGGGTGGTTCACAATTGGTTGGCAATAGACTCGAGGGTGTTAAATTGGTTCATGAATTTGGCGTCCATGTTGTCAAATTTATGCTTGAAATGGGTTTCTAATTGTGCAAGGTGGAAATTCATAATGGAAATTTCAAAGGTCGCTTGATTGATGGAAGCTTGCAGGTATTGGGTGCGAGTAGTGGCCATTTGGAGAGGGGAAGTGTGGGTAAGAAAAAATGGGTGGGTGGGACCACAAAAAGGACTTATAAGTGATAGGTACCATGAAGATCATGAAAAGAAGGGAAATACAATGGTATAGGTGGAAAAATGGGGAAGTTGAGAAGGGCTCACTTCCACTGGAAAAAAAAATAAAAATGAAAGGTATGACTGGGATTTGGGAGAAAAGGGGAATCCAATGGAATAGGTATCAAATAAGTGTGCCAATAGGATCACTATAATATTTTTTTTTTAAACTCCTGCAGAGTTATACACCGATTTGACTAATACTGCAGTGAAGAAATGCCCAAATTCTTAACAGGAAGAAATGTGTAGTAATTTCGCAACCCGAAAGCAAGAGGTACAGTTGTGTGGAAAGAGATCTTATCTGTTATTTTTTTGTTTCCTTAAAAAGGGTTAGGGTATTCAAGGGTTCTATATTCAAGGTTTTTCCATGTGCTATAGCTCTCTCATATACGTGCGGGGTCCAACAGTAGTACTCGACCCAATATCTCAGGGCACCAACTAAGGAGGCTAGACCATGCCCTTAGTTGTACTACCCGACTACCTAAGTAATAGAGAGTATCTTCCCGAGTGTTGTTCTTGGTGGCACTATAGCAGTCATAAGGCTGATCGATTTATCTATGGAGGGATTCAAGAGATATAGGACGATTCATATACATGTGTTGTTTGATGCGCTACCACTCGAAGAGGTACCAACATGGGTTACAAGGGTGGCCAACATATGTGCGCTTAATTACCACTTGTATTTATTGCATGTATGACACCCCGACCGCGAGTTTATGCGCGTAACAATAGATATGTGTACATTTAAGATGTCGGAATACATCTCTACCCTAAAAAAAAATTAACCCACAATTTTATGCCGAGGAAAGTGATTTGATACCACTTGTAATGTACCAGATCTATTATATTAGGAGAATAGAGAAATAATGTAGAGAATAATTGTTAAGGTCCTAACCCGCACATAGGTAGATTAATGTATTCGGATGTAATAAAGGTCAATAATAATAAGACCTTTCAATAAAATAGAATAAGGTGGATGTAAGAAGACCTAATAGAAGCTTCCGCTTCTAGAAGGATCTTCCTCT
>JASDQU010407202.1:0-10608 GCA_032191745.1 Picea mariana
TCGTCACTAAAATATTAAAGAAAAAGAATGCAGTGAAAGGAGGGTTCCTATGTCCTATCCTTGAGTAGGCCCTACTCAAGGAAACTCATGTAACCCTTACAAACTCTTATAGACACAAGCATATACAATTTCAAGGATCCATACTTATCTTGAAGTATAGAAATCTTGGTGAATCTTACAATTCTTAAAATTTCAACCATAAAATATTTGGGGATATTTTTGTAAAAATATTAAAATCTTTAAGGATATTATATAGTTTCTAAAATTTTTGGTGATTTTTAGAGTAAAATACTTTTATCCTATAGAAATTGGGTGAATCATTTTAGGAAAAAAATGGATTTTGATGAATATTCTTTTGGAAAAAACATGGAAAATTATCCCATGAGTGAAATATATCCCTTAAAAAATTTTTTTTCTGTACAGAAAGCTTCAATAATTTCTACTCTTTCTTATTAAAAAAATGTCATAGAAATAGGACGATATAACTCTATCTCTCTAGTACAATTCAAACCATTTTTAATAGCAACAATTAGAAAGTGAAATGATAACTTGACTACCCAAACTCTACCATCTAAGTTTCTATTTATACTTGAAGTGATGCAAAGAGTGCTAACTAACCCACTCAATCAAGTCTTTACTTGATGGGTGGTGTTCCTTGAGTGCCTCTTTTTCAACATGGCTGAGTCAAGAGGACTACTCTCCCTCCTTTACTAATTCAAATTCCAAGATCATGAAGGAGGTCGAATTATCTAAGAAATTTATTGTTTCCTCAAAGTGCTATTAGTCTTTACAGGAAAATGGGGACAAAATCCCTTGGATTTCTCACCAACTTAGGTGATTGGTATGTGGTGACTAATTGAAGATGATCAATGGTATGAGGGTCAAACCCCGTTTTCAAATTTATTCATCAATGCTACACTAATTCCCTACTTGTAAAACCACATTAGCTCAAGAAATCCAATCACACAATTAAGCTAAAAAACACTTAAGATACTAGGCATACATTACATCCATTTGAAATTAAGCAAATCATAATCATTTAGATAAGAATAAGTCAAAAGCATCTAGTTTGGTCATTCAAAAGTAATAATGTCTAGGAAGGTATTGAGTTCATGAGGAAAAGTGTATCAAAATTAAGGCAACAGGGTGGGAAATAAAATGACAATTTTAACCCCCAATGTCACCCCCAAACTAGGGGGTTGCATGCCCCTGTGCAACAAAAAACCAACTCCCAAAAATTATTTCTTGACCTGCTCATTCTTCATGTGGTTGTTTCTCTTTGAATTCTTCTTTGAGGCCATATGCTATTAACTGTGTGATAGAATCCTTGTTGTGATATCATGCCTCCTATTCTAGTTTTCTCCATATCATTTTCTCTTCCTCCACATCCAATTCTCATGTGGATTTCCACGAAGGAGTAGAATAAAGGAGAAGAGGATACCGAAATATTAAACCAATCTATTCAACCTTCATCTTTCTCAATTTCTACACATACAACTAAGATATAAAGGGCAAGTTTCAATCCCTCTTGGGAATGTGGTTTTGCCTTCTTGATATCATGGGTAAGATCTTCCCACTTCTTTACCATAGTTATATGACCTTTTCCCTTGATATTTTAATTGTGGCTTGATATTGAACTATTTAGTCTCTTTGGTTTTCTTTTAGGATTGGGATTAACTCCACATCTGAGATTAATTGTGGATGATTTCTCAATACTTTCTCAAGGTTGGTGGTCTCATCGCTAATCCATAGACTAACAATGAGTTATTCCTCCCTATAATTTTTTACATCTTCAGCTCCAATTTCTTCATTATGGACCCATGATTAAAATGCTCTTAGTTGGACATGAGCCATGTAGGGATTTGGATACCACCTAAAATAATGGGGCACACCATATTTGTGAAGGTAAAATTCATGGATTGAATTCCCTTCCCTTCCATTTCATTGATGATAAAGCTCAACAAAATGCCTTTGTTTGTCTACTTGTAAATATAGGTACTTATTATTATTTCTCAACTAAAACCTATGTTGTTGTTCTCTTAGGTACATGATATAAGTTATTGTTGGGGGTCTGTAAGAGAGCATCTCTTCTACAAGTTCAACTACCTTAATGATAAAGGTTAATCTACATTGTATATAGAATGAAATGAAACAAAAGAATATGAATGAAAACACACACACAAACACATAAGTATTGTAGAGAGAATAGTAATACAATGAGAACCAAATTCTATTAATAAATGAAATAGGAAAAACTATGAAATGCAAAGCAATACAAACTAGCTAGAATGGTGGTAGCTTATCTCTGAAGAGAGAGAGAGAGAGGTGTTGACTACGCTAATTTGCAATATTCCCATTACAAGAGGCCGAAATGGAATTTTATAACAGAAAGTACTAAAACCTAAGAGGAAACCCCCTAAATATCCAAAACCCTAACCCCAGGAGATGAAGTGTCCATAAGGAACGTGAGGCTCGAGGAGTCTAGTTGATACATAAAATTCCAAGGGCCACAAATTTCACATACAAACTCTGTTTTGGGTGCACAATGTCCCATTGGAAATATCTTGATGGGAATAATTTCAATAAAGAATTAGGCATGCCAAGGAAATCCTAATTCATCATAGGGCCAAAAAACACAATTTAGGGCCTAAAAACACACCAAAATTTCGGGACCTAAAAACTGGAGAAAAAACTACCAATATGGGGATTCATTATGATTTAGTGGAAGAGGTGGGTGGCCATTGATATCCACTTGGATCATAGGTTTCCAAAATAACAATTCTGTCAACTCTACCCTCAACTTCTTCTCTTTGTTTCTCAAACTCTTCTCTTAAGGTCAAATTCTCATTTTCAAGCTGCTTGATGGTGTCTATGTGTTGCATCATGAGGATTTGAAATTTTCCCTATAGGTTTGAAATTGTTTGTTCATGTTGGAGTAAAGAGGTTTATGTTTCTATTTCCATCATTTATTATCTAGTTGTTCTCCATTTAAGCGCATTTTCCTTCACTTCCTCCAATTGGGCTTGGAGGTCATGTGTACCAATTTCATCACTTCCTATATGGGTAGCTTCTTGAGTTTCTTTAAAACCCATTATAGAGATAGAAGAAAAAATTTATTCTATACTATCTATAGTAGGGATAGGTGGAGGAATTGTTGTATTTTTTCCATCTGAGATCTTGTCCTAGCCCTTAGTTATCTGCCTGGACTCTTTGTAGCTTTTGATGAGCTTCCTTTTTGAAGGGAGTGAAGGATTGGATGGGGTGATCCCCCATATCGAGTAAATAAACAACAATGTTATTTTATATATAATTTTTACATGTGGTAACTTCCTTCCTTACCCCGTTTTCCTTTTTATTTTTGTGATTCCTCCTCTTCATTTTGTGACTAGTACCTACTCTATCAATTATTTTCTTCTTCTTCCTAAAGTACCCCATGGAGTCTACTTCTTGATTTATAATAGCTTCAACTTATACATATGTGAACTCCTCATCACTAGTTGTTGAAAATCTCTCCCATGGAATATGATATGGCTTCCTAGCCAAAGCATCACTTACATGTAGTTTTTTCTTTATAACATCATTACTCTGTTGATCCTAAAGTAGGATTGTTACCTTGTTATCCTATGGTTTAGTCTTGAATGTTTCCTCTATCTATGTTTTCTGTTTATCATATATAGCTTTATTTGTACCTCCTTAGACAAAAGTGGCCAATCCTCTGGGAAAAGAAAACAACTTTGAATGCCAAACTCTTTGTACTCTAAAAAGGAGTTAATGGAAGAAAAACCTTTGTGGGAATAGAATGAGTTAGCTACCTTTCTCTTTTCCTTCAAGGATGAACTAGCATAATACAGAATATGACTTTGAGGGTAGCTTGTAAAATTCAAAATTTGAATTGAAATGATGATGAGTAGCAGACATCTCATAACATGATGACAATACAATCCTAACTTTGTATTAAGCTTTGATTGTAGCCTTATTTTATTCCTTTGAAAGCCACTTCATGTGTTTGAACTTGGAATTGGTGTTATGGAACCATTCTTTGAACTTTACTTCATGTTATGACACAACATCCCCCTCCCCAAGTAAAGGTTCAATGCCCTTCTTGATATTGATTAAGGTGGAATTGGTAGTTAAGAGCATAATATTAATAAGTAGTTTTAAATATAGATGTTTGGCATGAAAATCAAATGACTAAATAAAGTTTAAGTTGATATGGATATAACATACCTTAATCCATGTGGCTTGAGTTGTAAGTTGTGATGTATATTTGTTTGTTTGATTGTGGAGTGATCTGTGACTTTGGTGATGCTTTCTTGCTTGCATATTTTTATAGGAATGAAACTCCTTCCTACTGTTGTGTGAAAAGTTTGTAGATCTCTATATGTAACCCCTGCGATATTCCAAACCTTTCCTATAGTTGTAGATGTCTATAGAATCATGTAGCGATCATTTTGGATGTAGGTTGAGAAGTCTTTTGACTTCTATAGCGACCTTTTGGTTGTAGGTAGAGAAGTTTGTAGACCTTTGTAAATTTTGTTATATTGTATGGTTGTAGGTCAATAAGTCCGTAGACCTATGTAGAAGTACTTGTATGGGTTGATATATGTGTAGGTGGATATAGGAAAGTATATAATATGATAGGGGTTATGGATGAATGGGGTATGCAATAGTTTAAATAGGTATGGTAAGAGTGGAAATATGCATGACATGGTGAAATAAATGGTATGAATGGATATCAGAAATGGATGGAATATGAGTAATGAAATGGTATGTATGAGGAATAAAAATTTGGACTCTTTTGGACATGTATTGATATTGTTGTGTGTCGAAGTACTTTGAGAATAGAAAATTCTTCTGCATCTGTGCTCCATATTGAAAATATAAGTGATGTGTCTACACAATGTTGATGATTTTGGTAGCAACGAGAGGTATTCACCTCTTGGAAAAATTTTCTTAGAGATGAAGATGCCAAGAAATAAAAGAAGCCCCAAAAGAAATTATAAGACCCCGGAAGAGAATTTGGACCCACATAAATTAATAAAATAAAAATATATTGCTCCAAAATTCAAGTCAGCCCCACAAGAAAAAGATAAAGAGAAAATATATTTTCCAGAAATACAGGTCATCCCTACTTGAAAATTCACATGACATACTAATATAAATAAAGGTAGACACTAACTCATTTGACATGCTCACATTCACTCTGCAACCCTAGTGCAAGTTTAGTGGAGAGCAGTAGTTGCAACAGTCCAATGAAGAAGGAAGGAAGAAGGGCGCAGGTTGGCTAGGGTTTCCTCATAACCCTCACTAGGGTTTCTCTTTTTTCTTAGTGTTGCGCTAGTGGAGGCCAGATACTTTAGCACTATGGCTAGGGTTTGTTTCAACTATATTGTTGGGTTTTCTCTTTGTGAGATAAGTACATATTGTAGGGTTTTATTCTTTGTTGGTTTGATCTAGTGAGTAGATATTTCTCATGGTTGCATTGGAAATATTCTCTCTAAAAAAAGTTGGTTGGGTTTTTCCTCGAGTTTGGGGGTTTCCCAAGATAAATACTTGTGTCTTCTTGTGCTTGTTTATCTATTGCTTATATATTTCAATATATTCTTATTGAATGTTAAAAGAAGATAAAAATTCTATGGTAAATCTAATGTTAACAAAACTAATTAAAATTTAACATGGTTTTAGAGCAGGTTTCCTTCAAAACAGTCTAACCATTGGAAGGAAGATCGTGAGATTTTCCGTTGCAGTTTGTCGTTGCATAGACCTAAACTTGTAAATATTGTTGAGCACTTATTATAAAGTTGCTGGGAAAATTTCCATCATAGATCATCTCGCCTTTCCCTAGCACACCTACTACATCTCTCAGGTTGAATTTCTGTCCAAATTGAATTTTTATGGTCTTAGGCTTGTTGACATTTTCCTAGACATTGAACTTTTTGATTCAGATTTCTATTTTTTTCTTGTTATTGATGTAATGTATCATATTAGAAGACAAAGATGGATGGTTCACTTGTATATAAGATGAGGGTGTTTGCAGGAGATGTACACTTGACAAAAGGACATTTACCAAGCAGTGACAGTAGATCCATAAGGGATCTTAGATCTAGTGCACTCAAAGGAAGCCCAATAGTTGGAGGAAACAATGACAATGTCTCATATAGTATAGAACAACTCAAATGGGACAAGTAGCAACTAGACTCCAGGTTTGCATATCAGGTTGGATATTTTATATTGTTGCAGCCTAACTAAGTGTTGTATCTAGAATAACAGTCTTTAGAATTCTATAACTGTTATTGCTATCAAATGTTTAGTGAAACTCGAATATTGTTATTACAATGATCATCATGCATTATTGATGCACTTATTTATAAAATGAAATTGATCTCTTCTAGGATTTTTTCTTGGTTGTTGACTTTGTCCCAGACAGGTTATGTTATAAATTCCATGGAGGTTACCATGGAGATGTTGTTGTTATTGTTTCTTGTTATAGGAAGGTTAGTATGGAGGAATGATTGGTCACAACACTAGATGAGTGTTGAAGAATATTGTTCCCATTCTTTTTTTTTTTTTTTGTTCTTATCACAAGAACGTTGCTCTTGTCTTCTATTTTCCCTTGTAGTTGCTCTTGTTCTAGGAAGGTCACGGGTGATAGCTCTGAGAGGGAGCTATAATGATGGTTGCAAGAGGAAACATATTAGATGGTCTCTATCTGAGACATGGAGTAGACTATCCAGACATATAGTTGTGTACATGACCATACACATCCATGTAATGAAGTAGAAGAGGACGAAGTCAAAACTTTCTGGCAAGGAGGGTAATTTTGAGGGATATAGAGTATCTCATATGGAGATTGATTGTAAGGAGCAGAAGGATCCGAATATGAATGAAACATATCCCTCTAGTTTAGTTTATCACACTTCAGATCATCAGGAAGAGTTAGTAGAGATAGAAAGGCCTACCCATAATCATTGTAGTGACCGGCAAGAGACCAACATGGTCCCGTGATATTTTGCAGAAATATGGCATTGATGATCCATATTATGAGAATGAGAAGATGGCTCCACCAGTGGTGAGGCAAGTGACCCCACCAAGTACTAGCTCAGAAGGATCTAGATTTTAGAGGAAGTCAGCCCTCAGGATCCACAAGGGAGGAGAAACCTCCCAATATAGTCCATAGGAGGTCAGCAAATGCAGAGGGAGCAGATGGCTCCAGAGATTAATAGACTTAAAGGGAGTCACGTTTCATAGGGAGCATTAAAAATAAAAGTGAGCATGATATCAAAAAGAGTTAGTTTCCTAGAGGAAGACCAGATCATTCATAGGAAGTTTCCCCCTCAAATTCAGGTGGGAGAGAGAGACATCTTACAGGACTGACAAATATGTGCCATGAGTTGAAGAGGCTAGATCGAAGCTTCAGAGAATTCAAGGAGATATGAGACCTCCTGGGAGGATTCCCTTGTTTCAGTAGACTTTTCTACAGTGACAGAGGAGGAAGCTAGTCAAAAGGATTGGGATATGTATTTTTCCTCAATTCCAGAGAGAGCAAGAGACCACAAAAATTTTCTAGCTATGTGGCACTGATGAGGAATATCATTGCTTTGGAACCTTCCACTTATGAGGAAGTTGCAAAGTAGCAAGTGTGGAAGGATGCTATGATGATGTGTAGAAAGTGGTTATGGAGGGAAGTCAATGGTGACTTCCAAGTGGATCTACAAGATCAAGCATGCTACATATGGTGCATATAGAAGTACAAATCTATATTTGTGGCTAGAGGGTCCTCCCATAAAGAGGGAGAATAATATGACGAGATATTTGCTCCAATATCCAGAAGAAGTGTACATAGAGTAGCCACAAGATACATGAGAATGAGCCTCATGTCTACAAATTGGAGAAATCTTTGTACGGGCTTAAGAAGGAACCCAGTGCATGGTATGTCATTGTAGACAGTTATTTGATGAGCTTGGGGTTTACCAAGAGTGATGAAGATACCAATATTTACTACAAGGTTGAAGATGGTTTTGGTACTATATGTGGATGACCTAGTTCTTAAGGGGATGATATGCTCATAGATGGGTGCAAGAGGGAACTGACTTTAGAGTTCAAAATCAAGAATTTGGATTTGATGGGATTAGAGGTGTGGCAGAGACCAAATGAGATTTTCCTTAGCCAAGGAAAATATACAGTTGAGATCCTACACAAATTTAGGATGATGGAATGGAAATCCATGGACACACCTATGGTTACGAATCTGAAGCTCATGAGTGATTCATCTTCAGATTTGATTGATCCCACAATTTACAGAAAATTGATCAGATCCTTGATGTACCTGGTTAATACCAAGTCGGATATATGATTTGCAGTGAAGACTCTGATTCAGTACATGGTTGAGCAGAAAACATACATCAGTGGCACTCAGTACAATAGAGGCAGGGTATATTGTAGCTAGTGTTGCAAGCTGGGAAGAAGTGTGTCTTAGGAAGTTGCTTGTAGGGTTATTTGATCTAGATATGGAACTAACTTTGTTATATTTAGATAATCATAGTTGTGTGAAGCTTTCAGAGAATCCAATATTTCATGACAAGTCAAAGAATATAGAGATCAATACCATTACATCTGAGACATGGTGCATAAAGGATCAATGGAGCTTCGGTACATATCCATAGATGAACAGATAGTGGACATTCTCACCAAGCCTATATCCATATTATGATTACTTCAGGGACAATATTGGTGTGATGAAAAATTTCCACCCTCATTGAGAGGGAGCCCTCCATGAGATGAAGTAATGATGTTTCTCCTACTGCGGACAGACACTCTCCCTCCAGCGAAGGGTTCCCATATCGGTCATATGATTGAAGGAGTAAATGAGTAGCCTCATACAATTTTCTGTGACTTGTAACGTGATCTGTATGATCATGGAGTGGTCTTCGTGACTATGGGATAGTTTACGTTACTATGGTGGTAATCTTATGACTACTAGGGGAGGAAAAACATCATGGATCATGGTTTGTGTGACCATGGCAAGTCTACGTGACTTGTAGCGTGATCTATGTGATCATGTCATGGTCTGCGTGACCATGGCATAGTCTGTGTAACTATAGTGGTAGTATTATGACTACTAGAGGAGAATAAACATCATGGATCATGGTATGTGTGAACATGGAATAACCTACATGGCTATGGTAGCATGATCTACGTGATCATGGGATGGTCTACGTGACCATAACATAGTCTGTGTGACTATGGATATGCTACCCGTAACATGGTCTATGTAACCATGATGTGGTCTGAGGACCATGGTATATCCTGTGAGGCTATGAGGACCAGAGGATAAAATCATAGAGAATACCTCCCTAGAGGGAGTGTTGATGTTTTTGGTAGCAACGGGAGGTATTCACCTCCTAGAAATATTTTCTTAGAGATGAAGATGCCAAGAAATCAAAGAATCCCCAGAAGAAACTAGAAGACCCCAAAAGATAAGTCATCCCCATAGAAATTAATAAAAGAAAAATACATTTCTCTAGAATTCAATTTAGCCCCACAAGAAAAGACAAAGAAAATATATTTTCCAGAAAGACAAGTCGACCCTACTTGAAAAGTAACCTAACAGACTAGTATAAATAAAGGCAGGCAATAGCTCATTTGACATGATCACATTTACTTTGTAACCCTAACACAATTTTAGTGGAGAGAAGCAGTTGCAATAGTCCAATGAAGAAGTAAGGAAGAAGGGCATAAGTTGGATAGGGTTTCCGCATAACCCTCGCTAGGGTTTCTCTTTTTCCTTGGTGGTGCATTGATGGAGGCCATATAATCTAGCACTCTGGCTAGGGTTTGTTGCAGCTATATTGTTGGGTTTTCTCTTGTGAGATAAGTACATATAGTAGTGTTTTCTTTTGTATTGGTTTTCTCTAGTGAATAGAGCTTGTTCATGGTTTTATTGGGAATATTCTCTCTAAGAAAAGTTGGTTGGGTTTTTCCTTGAGTTTAGGGTTTTCCCAGGATAAATATTTGTTTCTTCTTGTACTTGTTTATCTGTTGCTTATATATTTCAGTATATTCCTATTGAATGTTAAAATAAGATAAAAATTCTATGGTAAATATAATGTTAACAAAACTAATGAAAAACTAACACAAAACACCCTCCCTAATTTCTTCTTTTCACCTTTTCTTTGAGAGAATAAATTCCCCCCCCCCCACCCCCCCCAACTAAAATTTTCTACTAGAAATCCTCTTAGACTCTCTTGTGCAAATGGAAAATCCCAAGTCTCTCTTATTACTCTCCATACTTTACCATTTCAACGATTATAAAGAAGACTCTAGCCCTCCAATATAAGAGCATATCGATGAGGTTCCTCTTTCCTTCACTGATACAATGTGTATCAACAAGCATCTTCTTTCTCTCACCAATATTGGTTGTATCGATGAACATCCTTCTGTTAAGAACCAAACATCAATATAGCATAGAAAAACCTCAGGAAAAGTACTCAACGCCTTGAAAAAGAGATAATTTCAGATAATAAGCCTCTTCGAGGGGGCAACCTCCTTTTACCCCACTTAAATGTTCAAGTACAAGATGATTCAAAATGAAAATGTCTCCTTGGTATA